>JXXB01010766.1:0-13414 GCA_000956275.1 Anopheles koliensis
GATCTAGTTTCCAAAGAACGTTGTTTTGAGTGAGGCTAAATGTTCTTATAAATTTCTTTAAAAAATCAAAAATAAAAATTTCTTTACTTTCCCAACGCACTTCTCCAAAACTGTCACCAAACACAATCGCGTTGTTTCAAACACGAAAATTAAATCTCAACAAAGACTCATCCCAGCGTCGGTGCAACAAAACTTCGACGAAAGCAAACCCTCGCGAAGGTGTGACCGGCTGGCAATTGTTTATTTGGAATAACTTTTGCACGCCAGCCCGGCCAGACGAACGGTGTATTATACTTGGCTGGTTTATGTTGGCTCATATTTTTACAGACGGCCGTCGGGAATTTTTGCGCCTGCCCCTGCCCTGGCCCAAGCCGACAACATGCTTTCCCGTTGCGCCATTACTTTCGTTGCGCTACGTTTTTCAACGCGGCTGGTGCAACTCGGTTTTTTAATTTATGGTTTTGCGATTAACATTTTTTATTTTGATGTTTTTTTGTGCGTGTGCTAAGCGAAAAAAAAATTAACATTCACACCATTGATACTGATTCTGTTTTTTTTTTTTTTGGTTGGGTGTGTGTGTGTATTGGGATAGAAATCCCGACCTGGTTGATGTCGAGAATTTGAAAAAAAATTGAACAAGGGGTTGTAAATATTAACCTCTTGCACCAGACGGAAGGGTTAAATCAACGTCGGTGAAAGCAATAATTAAATTACAAATCTTTTGGCAAGTGTCAGTTCGGTGTGTTTCGTTCCATGTGTTTAAAATTATTGACATTTCATGCTAGAAAGTTGGAAAAAGCGCCGATACAGCTGTTACCGAAAGAGATTTGGAAAAAAATAAAACGATATGTATGTGTGTTTTTTTTTCTTAAAATTTGAAAACAAGATTTTTAATCAGTGTTTTTCAATCATGGTAAGTTAAAAAGCTTTTAATTTATCTCAATAACTGTAATGTAAAATACGTTTGTCATCAAGTTGAAGATTTTCAATTGTAAAAATGTTTCCCTTTTGTTTTTTCTATTTATTTGGCTATTTTTATCCATTTTGATTGTTTTTTTATTGACATCATTTAAAAAATTATTATATATTTTTAAATACTGTCATTGAGTTTCTTTTTATCTCAATCAAAACGTTTTAAAGATAAATCATTTTCTGAAAATAAGACTGGACAGGAACTAAAAGTCAAGAGGATTTTATTTAAGATGAAACCTTAAAAAAGAATGTACATATACCATACATATCTCAATGGTTATCTGGTCACATCAAAACACCTCAATAGTAACACAGATAATATCGTTTAATCAATATGAGAATCATTGTGTTTTATGTTCCCATGTCTTTATTTGGACGAGTTATGCCTATTTGCACGTTCAAATGCATGTTTCTAAAGTATCAACTGGTTCAATACCTTCTAGTAAGAAAATTAAATTATACACCAATTAGTATCACTAGCAGAAAACCAATTCACATTAGATCCCATTGAATAATTCCTTCACAAAGTAAACAAACCAAATCAAAAGATCGTTTTCGCATCCCTCAAAAATCACTACCCGAAACCGTAATTAAATACAATTCTCAACCCAACTCGCGCTTTCAGAAGCATTCACACCTTTTAATCAGCTCGAGCACGTGACAAATTTAAATAATTGCATAACGAAACTCGTGCGCGGATCGTTGCTCAGAAAAATGGTTCCTACGTTACTCCACCGCTCCTACCCTACCCGAACCCAAGACGGAGCGACACTAGGACCCGCCTTCGTTAAATGGTCCGTTAATATAAGCCATTTATTAGACAGCTTTGCTTTAAGCATGTGCGCAAACTGCGCCCGCTTCGACCATGCATGTGTTTTTCGATTTTTTTTTTCCATCACCTTCTCTGGTTTCGTTGAGCTGCTTTTCTATTTTTGCGCACGCGCTCGCGCGCGAACCTCTGCGCGCTAATAATTATGCATCGAGGTTTGGAGTGTGGCTAGACCACCACCACGCTCATACGCGCCCTCATCGACCGCAACAGTCGATCGACCCGGCGGAAGCCTATCATTTTCGAACCAAGAGGTATGGATCGCGTGTTGACGAACGTGAACAAATTGATACCGGCGTGGAAATCTGCTACGTCTGTCGATCACGTCCCAAAATGTAGCAGAAGGCAACCAGAACATGCACCACAGACCGTTGTGAAGAATATCGGTCGATAAGGATTTGAATATTCAAATCCAAAACCCCACAACAGATAAACGAGCTCCTGTCAAACTAATCCTCGTGGCCTACTGCGATCGGTTCGAATGTTGCTGTCAAACGGCAAACACTCACCGAAGGCCTCACAAATCAGGCGCCACCCTGCAAGGCAAGTGGAATCGCGGAAAACGCGTGCGAGCGACAACACTAAACAGTCTCGTTACATTTGCATTCCGCAATGTTTACGAACCGTCCTTTGCGCCATCCTCCCTCGTCCTTCCGCTCAATCGCACGCTGTGTGCTTATGTTTATGAATAAATCACAAAAATAAAATACAGGAAAAAAAGTTCGTAACTCTTCTCTTCCACTGGGGTGGCTTATTTAACTGCACAAACAAATCGTCACAATCACACAGCTTCCTAAATGTGGCATTCATTTCAATCGAACCGATCACTTGCGATCGCGTGCGGAACGCGAGAGGAAAAACGTAACGAAACCGAAAGAGCGAAAGAGAGAGAGAGCGAAAGAAGGGGGAAAAAATCGAGACGCATAGAGACTCCAGCATGTCTGCAGCCTCCCAACCGGGGCGAAAAGAGGGTGTTAGGTGTATCGAAACCCGTCGCCACCCGGCACCCAAACAAACCACACCAGCCGCCGGGCCACTGCCAGCCCGAAGAAGAAAACGATCTGTACGAACTTAATTATGGTAAATAGTATTTAATTTATTCACGCAGGCGCTGATTGCTTATTATACGGCGTGTAATCTTGAAATTTGTGTATAATTTAAATTTGAATAAAGAGATATACTTTTGCTGCGTGTTCCCTCCGCTCTGCGCTGCCGTCCCTGGTAGAACGTCCACGTTCTCGTTCCGCATTCTGTTCCGCGTCTTATTCTCCGCGTTTCCTTTTTCATTGCTTGTTTGCTGCCTTTTCCGCGGTCCAGTTCCACGGCGTCTGCGTCGTCAGATCAACGAAGGGATAATCAGTGGCCGGTGGCGTGCT
Source organism: Anopheles koliensis (assembly GCA_000956275.1). NCBI lineage: Eukaryota > Metazoa > Arthropoda > Insecta > Diptera > Culicidae > Anopheles > Anopheles koliensis. The sequence continues at coordinate 3,178 of JXXB01010766.1, forward strand.
GCCACGGCATCGGCATCTGCGGAAGACTACGGTTACGTGCGTGATCGGCCGCACGGCGGTCGCATTTGGCACGGCTGAAATGTGCGTTCCATTGCCTTTGAGCCAATTTCCTTTTTCACTCTTGATTTTCAGCTCAATAGTCGGAGTCGTTCCGGGTGTGCTCGCACACCTCGTGGGAGGATTCTGAGAATAAACCGCGTGAAGAAAGCAAAGAATTTCTTTATTTCAAAATCCCACACGTGTTTACCGTTTCCAGGTGATCCAACCCAGACGAGTGCTTATCGAGGAATTTAACTGATACTTTTTTTAGTATTCACAGCTATTTACTGCATAAAACAAAGTTGAAGCTATTCATCTGTGGACGTCACACAAATATTGACGTCCCCTAAATATTAGCAAACGGTCGATACACAATCGTACCAGTGCCAAATCGCATCCTAATGACATCATGGGACACAAGGCGTCACTTGCGCAGGTCACTTTACTCACACTTGTTCTGCTCGCACAAAATCATCACCTTCATATGCCAATGTGTCATTTCAGCTACGGTAAGGTTCAACGAATCGATGATGAAGTTCTTCCTACCAAAACATAGCGCAGCACTTCTGCGATTTCTATGAGAATATTTTGTTAGGTAAACAAGTCAATATTGACCCATATTCGGTACACGGTACAAGTCGGAGGCTGAACGAAAGTGTGCAGAATGTGAAGAGGAAAAAATGTGACTAGTAGAAATATGTGTTGGATTTTTTTTAAATCTTGCATTAAGCTATAAACATTTTCAAAAATATTCGAAATTAGACAAAATACGTTGCCTAATGTGTATCGACATGAATATATAGAGTACCAGATCCACTGAGTCGATTTGTCTAGAGAATGACTTTATTTGTCTTTATTGAAATGCTTCGAATAAAGAAAAAAATATCTTATCTGCATCTGTAATATGTTTAATACATTGTTGGCACCTGGGAAACGTTCTAAACGAGTGTCTTTAATGTTTTACGAACTATATCATGTATATCCTTCATTTTTATGCCATAGAAAACTAAACTAATGAAATGATCTGATTTTGAATTTTCTTTCATGGAAACTAATTAAACAAAGAGCTGATTGTTTTACGAATACAAGACATACGAAAATTGCCTCAACCATGAAAAGTGTTCAAAACAATCAAATTGATCTTATCATTTTGGTGTATCATATATCAAACATCAACAAAAAGTAACAATCTCAACTGAAGTAGATGGCTTGAAACGTATTGTACAATTTACAATGTATATCAAACGTATTTTTATAAACTACTTCAAGATATGTGGGTCAAGTTTAATAACTTACCGAAAGGCATTATAATACTGTCAATGTTTGTGAATTCATACGTTCTAGAATAAATGATAAATTGAAAATATCATACCTTCAAATGGATCTTACCTTCAATATGATATTTGTTTTAGCTTAAATTAATGGTACTTAATATTTCCTAAAACATTAAACTCAATACTCAATACTCTTCTTGAAAAAAAGGAGCATTTCTGAATGTTCGCGTTCATAAACATTTAACGCTACTGCTTTCATGAAGCTTCGTTCAAGTCGTTCGGTTTATAACGAGTTATTATTGCACTGTCAGAAAAATCCGTCACAATATTGCCCCAGCCCTGTGTTTCCAAGAATCATATTGTCCAGTCAAACGCAATAGCCTCAAGCATTCTGTGGCATTCTTTGAAACGAAACCAAAATATGGGTCGCGTGTAATTTTTTTTTTTTTCGCACATTGCTTCCCTCGACAATTTTCACACCCGAGCCCGGCCAGGTTACCGACAAATTCTTCGCCTAATACCTCGATTACCAGCCTTAATTAGCCGCATAGAAATTGCAATCATGAAAAAAAAGACTGCGCTAACAAACGCACGAGCCGCCGCTCACAAAGATCGCACCATGCATTGCGGCGTTCCTGCACGTAACCTCCAGCGACGCGCCGCTGGTTAAGCACAAGGGAACGGTAGAATCTTAGCACTGGCGGAGGGAAGCGAGCGTGTTGCGAGCCCGCGATCCGCGAGAGATTAATCGCACAAGGGACTTGTTTTACGACAAAATCAACTTTCAAAACATGTGACTACGGGAGGCCACCTCTATTGCGCAGACCCCGGCGACGGTGGCGATCGGTTGTCCACACAAACACACACATGAACATTCTATCGGAGGACGGGTTACCGGATGGTAAGCGGTAAGAATGTCCACCGTCGCGAAACGATGACGAGCACGCGCAGGCCAAAGGGTTTGGAGGACTTCGACGGCGGCAGCGGCGGCGGCGGCAGCTTCTAATGCACGCCGCGCACCAAATGCGAGAAATAAATGTGTGCACGAGGGCTGTGGCAGGAGTTGGTGACGGCCGGTGGTGGTCATGAAATTTATCAAACGCAATTAAAAGTCGTAAATCAATACGCCGTAAAGCACTTGTTCAACAGGAAATGCATGCAGCTGGACGGGGCTGACGGGCTGAAAAACGCTTCACAAAAACCCGCCGTACGCAGGGAGGCCTCTGATCATGTGCGTGGAGGGGAAACCGTTTGTATATCGCGCTTCGGCCCAAGGACTCGCGGCACGTAATCGTAAAAACTGACACAAGGATAAGCTGCTGCATGCTTGCTTGCTTGTGTGGATGTATTTGTTTTTTTCTTTCACTCTTTATTTATATGCAACAATCTTTTAAACGCGCCCATTAGCGACGCTCGTTCATAATTCTTTTAGCTTTATTTCAGTTTTATTCAGGCAATCGTTGCAAATCGCATCAAACATACTGTTTCACACAATTTCAATATATTTTTTCAGAATTTTTTTTTTGGTTTTCGTAACACATGCTTCGCAAACGCTATCACCATAACATCGATCGTCTCTATCACGTAGCGATCACTTTGCTGCAGCTGCCACCGGAGAAGTTACGATACGGTTTCATGCTAATCTTAACGACCTTTGTTACTGATATTGCTCGGCTTCCAGCCAGCTAGCTACGGCCTTGGCAGTGTCGGATCCGTTACGCGCGTGATGCTCATAATGCAAATCCCCCAAATTTATCTCCCATCAGGGAAGCATGTTTAATTTACATTCGCTTCGAATCCTTTCGATATCACCTTCCGATGAGCAATCGACAAATCAATCGACGCGAAAAGAGGTGAAACACACACGTACACACAAAAGGAAAAAAACAAGAGAAATGGTAAACGTTTCACCGGGTGAAATAGAAACCCTCTGCCCTTTGAAAGCTTAAAATGTTGTTAAGTTTTTTGAAGCGACCATGCGACATCCACATACACATGCACAGTGAGACCACCTTACATCGTTCCGTCTGAGGTTTGGCATAGCATAACGATGGGCATAAATCGTGACGTGGAATACACATTCCGTGGCAGGCGTACGTGGACACTTCTTTCACGGATCACGGCGCTGCTCTAATGCACCGACGGTGTGCGATCAGTGGTGCTGGTGCAGGTGTCATAAACTACGAATGTCAACTGCCAACCGGACGGACAACGCGGTCGCTACGGTCATGTTCCAGCAAAGCGGGACAACAAGTTCTTACTTTTCTAGTACACCTATCTTCACGTGCAACGGCGTGCACCTGCGAGAGCCGTCCTCTAGGACGTTTTGCAACATAAATTTTACACCAAACTCTGGGCCTACCTTCCTCCCTCCCCCCTCCGTCCCTTATTTTTGACCCAAACACCAAACAGCACTCAAACGTTTCACATGCCGAGCACCACGTTTCCCCACCCCCCTCCTTCGTCAAACCGGTGGCTAAAGCCGTGAAAAATCTAATCAGCCTTCGCGTGCGGTTGACCTTCGGTGCATTCGCGACCTACCCCGACGAAAATGCGGTCCTGCACGGAACGACGGGTGCCGTTCGGCAAGACTATTGCGTCGCTTTGGTACACACTCAATCTTGTAAGGCAAGCGCACAAATGACGTCCACGATGGTGCTGTGTGGGTAGGCTTATCTGCGCGAATCTAATATAGTCATTTGGCGTCATAAAAATTATCATAGCACGCAAAGGCGGCGGCGGTGATCGATCGATCAGCTGGGCGGTCGCGTTGTGGGAGCACCGCTTGATTAAGAACGCCCACACGATACGATCACGGGTGAGGGAAGCAGAGACGTAAGGGCATTGTTTACCATTCGCGGTGGTAACGTTTGATAAAGGTGCATGTGCATGGTGTATTGTGTGCGTCAGGCGCGAGTTTTGCAGAATAGGTCTCTGTTGCTAGTTTAATGTTTTGTAAACGGATACAGATAGTAACAGTTTGATAGAGTTTGGAAGAAATCTTAAACTAGAAATCAAATCACCTGAGCACGTCATACACGTGCAATTGACGTGCATGTAGGAAAAATACGCAAACAAATCGTAATACTTCCTTGGAACACGAGCTAGTATCGCTTTAATGTATTCTGACAGCAATACGGTGAAGTTATGTATTCTGACAAACTCCGTGATAAAATCGAATTCTACTAATACATACATTTTTGACCGAAGCACAGTTTTGTTACAAACCGTTTAGACTACGAGTAACCTCTCTTCGTTAAATTCATTTTAAGCTGGTCCATAGTCTCACACGACGTCATCTAACGTTGGTAATCAAATGTTATCACACATAACATTCAAGGCGATAATGTGCCGAGGAGCTGGGAAATAACAAAGTCTAATCACATTAAAACTGTTCTGCTGAAGGACGACATAATTCTTAACGAAGAGGTGTTGAAGTGCTGAACAATAAATCTTCCTTAAATACTCGTTCTCGCTGTACTGGCCAATTATTATGTTTGATGATAAATGCCAGCTTCTCATACAATTTTACTCACTCTCCATCTATCAGAGTAAAGAAATGTGTTTCGACTATGAGCACCTGACCAACGTTGTCAATTTCATCTGAACAGTTTGGAAAAAGATTTTCCTTGCATAAAGCACAAATTATTCACCTACTTTTAACAGCAAATCGCAACAGTAACCTAAATATGAGGCTAAAATTAAATGAATAACTAACTTTTGTTAACAATTTTTTCCACAAACGTTTTCCTTTTCCTCACAGGAGTTTTCATGCAATTTCTTCTGCAAACTCGAATTCAAATAACTTTTGCTCATAAATGTTTCTAACGATCACCACCAGTTCCCGGACGGTCTGTAGGGCCGCATCAACGGACAATGACACAGAGCGAACGAACTCGACCGTAGCCGGAGCTCTGCAATCCACCGACACAATGCCACATACCAAGGCACAGGGTGTGGTGGCCTACCGGATATCAGTTCGTCCCTTGCGTCCCCGAACCCAACGCGGTGGACGAGTTTTGTTCTCTCAATCCGTCCGCACGCTAAAGTCCCGCTCGCTTATGTTCTATCACGTACACTCCAAAACGACCCTGTGCTGTTGTCACCGACATCGCCGTCCTCGACATCGACGTCGTCTGGGTTTTATTCCTTTTTTGTGCCCGGCACCCATTCGCCGAGGCACGTTTAGATAGATTTCCGGTGTGCGTGTGTGTCGCGGCACTGTTTCTGGGAATGTCGGTACGCGCGACTCCAGCGTGGCACACGGAAAGATGTCTCCCTCGCTGATCGTGAGTTGGTCCTTCACGCGTGGTTCAGGTGAAATGGGCGGTTTTATCTCTATCGATTTATTTTACATTTTATGCTTTCTACGCCATGTCTTTTTCCATTGCCCCATGAGGAACCAAGAAGATCTCGATCATATACAAAACAAACCGCGTGCGGAGGTTCGTCACTTGCTCTCGGCTCAACTCTTATAGCTCTCATGTACAGAGTGTTCGAACAATGAAATCGCTGCCACTGCAGTTTTCGTTCACACCGAAAACCAGAACAAATAAACGTTAATGTCAAGATGTACTAATCGTTTCCTTTTTCGGGCGTTGGCTCCTGCAGTGGCGGTTTCCATTGAACGCGCATATTTCATCCTTTGAAGTGTCTTTATTCGATGCAAGAATCAAGATTAGAAGTGGAAAGAAAGAAAACGGACCTCCGTCTTTCCAAGGCATACTGAACCCAGGATGCGAGGAAACCACATTATGTTAGGTGTATGAATTTCGAGGTAAAATCGTTGCAAAGCTTTTCGAATACATACACATGACCAAAGCGATCGCGGTTGGTTCTTCGGTAGTCTTATGCAACGGAATACAACCGATACAACAACAAACACTACCCCAAAGAACGTTACCGAAACGATCAGCATACTGTTGCGTTTTTAGGTTGCCTTTAACATTCTTCTCTACCTGCCGTTTCTTATTCATCCTACACTTTTTCATACAACCCTTTTATTCTTGCTTCGGGTTCACCGAAAAAAAAACATCACACGAACAATGAATGAAAAATAGAGATATAAATCAATGATTGAACAATAATAATAAAAATAAAATTATATTATTATATCATTTCATTCATCGTTGCCATTCGGTGCGACTTTGCGACTTTTTACGCTTTTTTCTGTCGTTTGTTTCGATCGTTTCAGTTTTATTTACTTTGCATCTCTTGCTCGCTTTGCAGTACAACGGGTCACACTGCCGGCACGGTGTTTCCGAAAAAGCTCACCTTCGCTGCCGGTCGCGGGAAGGATGCACATTTGTTTGCCGAGCTTTGGAGCTCGTTGCTGTTTTTATTTTCATTGCCCATCGTAAAACCGCAAAGCATGCGGTTTGTTGTTTTTGCGTTCTGCGTGGTTGCTTCTTCCAATGCGAATCAAGTGCTTTATCAGCGACTGGTGAAAGATGTTTTGGTAAGTGTTGCTCGTTGCAGTGTTGTGAACAAATGAGGGTTGATGAAGTTGTGTTTAACCAGTAATAAATAAGTCTTATCTTTGATTAGAAATATCTTATTCAAAGCTTGGTGTAAAACTGTTGATAGCTATTCCTTAACTTAAGATCGCTGCGCATTGAAAAAAATTGTGATTGTTTATTTGAATTTTTGATATTTTTTCACGAATTTTCACATTAAACTCCGTCGTTTACTTCTAAATTCCAAACAAAATCATAGAAATTAAGCCTAATTTGTCTAAAGAAGAGTAATATGGAAAAATTAAGGCATTTTTATATAACGTACTGCATTACTCCATGTAGTCAAATGATCATCCTCTACTTTTTCAAAAAAAAACACTGACGTAATCCACTTTCCCTCTGGCTGGTGCTGCGGTTAGTAAAAGCGTTCGTATGACAGGATCAGTGAGAACAAAACAGCCGCGACCAGTCAGCCGTTTTCAATCCCCTCACGGGCGGGTGTATAATTTATGTCCCATAATTTAATGAACATCTTTCTCAAAATCCAACTAGACCAAAATTCGTCCCAACCCCAGCACCGTGCGCAACCCAAAAATGGGCTGCCGTAGAAACCTGTTCGTGGTGGATTCCACCACCCATCCGATGGGCGATGATTTACGGCCGTATCTATGCCTGACCCGGGTCCATTTCTATCACGGCAACAAGAGATCCTCCACCCAATAAACCAGCCACCTTCTTAATTACAGTTATCGACGCCCTACGTACGATCGGCGCGGAGGCTGATCGGTGCGACCACATGTCCTCTCCTAACCAGCTCTCGCGCGCAATCGCGACCAGAACATTTTTGGGCATTTTCAAGCCTGCGAGACCATCCCAGTTTTATACTTGCTTTTAACTTTTTCCCTCCCTTGCTTTCGGTTCCCCTCCACGACGCGATCAAAGCGCTTGAAGTATCTTCACTCACTAACTCACTCACCCGGTTTTTTAGACACACAAGCACAACCACAAGGTCTTATAAATAACTCCTGGCCCAATATTTATGGACCCAATTTAGAGAAAAACGATAGTCCATTAAAAACTAATGCCGAAAATGTTGGAAACATCGCAACCTAGCTAAAAACACGAATAAATTAAAACCTCTACCGCAACGACGCACGACGGTGGACAGTTTCGGTGCTGTGATGTGGTTCGGTGTTTTCTTTTCCCTCCTCTGCACCGTTGTGTTTTCGTTTTTTTTTGCGCTGCTCATCCGCAACAAATCCGCGGCAACAAACACTCCGGATACCGGCTCGGGACCGCCGCGGGAATCCAAAAAGCGCCAAGTGCTGCTGCGCACAGTACGCACCGCTGTCCCTAATCAGGTTGCTCGCGCTGGAAACGTTAAGATCGCACTGGTCGCAGCGAAAACATACACACCATTATGGCGTGGCAGCCATTGTCACGCACCACGCTACACGCCCGTTCCAGCCCGGTGACCTCCGTTCCAGCCAGTGGAATAGGCGAGCGTTTTCTAAAATACCTAAACCATCGTATCGAACAAAGAAAAAAAAAACCACCCAACAGCGGCGTGTGTGGGTTCGTCGCTGATTTCGTCGCAAATTCCTCAAAGCCGAAACGCGTTCGAACCCTCTTCCAGCTGCTTCCTGGTTGAGGCGGCGGGCAGGAGAAATCTAATCCTGCAAACGTCCTGTTTCACTCGCGCGCTCCGGTGCGCCTCTCTGACAGCGGGACACTTTATGAGGAGGATCGTTTTCGATCCGGCTGGGAAAGAGCGTGCGTGACTGTTCGATTCCCTCCCTCCGTTTGGTTGTGTTTGGAATTTATGTAGGATAATCTAAATTATTTGGCAACTCAGTCAGGCCGCTGTTTTCGGGTCAGCTATCAGTTATCACCATCCGTGGCGTGACGCACGGCACGGTCGACGTGTTGTGATCTGTTGGGAGAGAAAACTTAATTGACTTTCAAATCGGTCGAAATGGAAATTGCTATAAATTTGCCGCTAGTTGACAAGCGAACAAGCGGCAGGATCCTGCCGCCGCAACAAAGTATCGCTCTCGATCGGTCGGGATGACCTTGAATCGATGTAGACTTCATATTATACGCATTATGATGGTTCGATTTGGCAGTAATGGTGCGTAACTCTCTGAGCGACTACTCAAGAACGGCACTGATCTACATCCTTGCAACCTGACAGCACGATCATTCACGCCCAAACGCTGCACATAGCTGCACCGCCTCTCGTAGTGGTTCTCGAGCGCGTCGTGTAACGTAAAACGGGAAAAAATGATAATGAAATGCAAAGCATTTCCTGGCTGTTGAATATTCATCGCCCCACATGGCGGTCTCCGCTATCTGTTTCAGGTTCTGTGGCATTTTCGCTTAAATTCCTTCCTCTATCGGTGCTGGTGCTTTTGCTGCTGCTGTGTTGCTATTTTCAGCGTGTGTTAATGTGAGTTTTGCTGGTTTTTGTTGCCTTCGTCCCCAAAATTTCACCCGAAAAGCTCTGAAAATCTGGCGGCACGTGCGCATTTCGGTAGGAAGAAACATGCAGCCTCACATCTTCTTTTGTTGACCCAATTATTGATGAGCGTTGATGTTGTGCAAAAAAAATCATATTTCTCCAGCAGAGAATCAGTTCGTTTTAACCACGCGTGGAAGATGATTTCGCTCCTTTTTTAACATATTCATGCAGATCTTGTTTCGAGCGTGCTAGTATTCAAATTGAGGACTAAATATAACATCACCGTGGTAATCAAAGCGTGTAAACATATTTTTTGTACAGCTTAAGCATATTTGTGTATTTTTCCCAACTAGTTTTAATATCAAGGATTCGTGCGATCAAAGAAAAATTTGCAACGCTTGCTTTTTATTAACATATTCATATAATGATAAACAAACATAAAAAATGATGTGGGAAAAACCTAATCAAACGAACACATTGAAAAGATCTGCTACACATACATTTATGTCAAATATATTTGTAAATTACGTGTGTTTAATGATGAAAAAATGGTAGTTTAAATTTACAGACTGCTATACAACTATATCAGGTATTTTTTAATATCATTCAACAGTTTAAACAATGATGTTTGCTGAGATGGGATATTTTTAGACATTCATAACCCGAAAATTAAAACTAAATTCAAATTTGAATACGGTAGCATTAACGCATAGATGAAAAAGTAAATTATGTGATGAGTTTTCAATATTATTCTATGAACAAAATTCTTTTACCAACAAATAAACTGATCGACTCTTCAGGAAGATACTAACTAGTTGAAGTAAAATATTTAAGCCATAATTATTCTGCTATCAATCCATTGATTTATTCACTAATTTGTCTGTTGAAATATAGATTAAATAATCTAACTTTCCGGCAAAAGACATAGGCATAATAAAATAATGATTTTTTAGTTTCAACAAAGATAATGATTTTTTTCAAAGATAATTTCATAATACAATATTTTA
>JXXB01010784.1:0-10157 GCA_000956275.1 Anopheles koliensis
CCTTTCCTACACTGCCTAGGCCTACTCTTCTGCCTGCCTGCCTGCCTGGCTGTGTGAAATCGCGTTTGTTGTGGTTTTCTGTGGCGCGATCGTTCTTCCCATTCCGCTGGACCCCACTCGGTAGCATTTATGGCTATGACAGGCTGCAAGTCGCGCGTTTCCACGCTCAGAACAGCAACCGGGAGGAGTGCTTTTTGGGTGGAATCGCGCGGCACACACGCGTGCTAGGCAAGCATTCCTGGCTGCGCAGGCGCAGAAAACATATGAGTGAAGTGGCGACAAGATGCGCCTCGAAGAAATAGAAAAGAAACCCTCCCACCTTCGCTTGAGCGAGGGAGAGCTCTCGAGTGCGCGAACAGCTACGGTGGCTAATGTGTGCTAATATTGAGAATAGTAAGCGGATAGAAGATCGTTACGATGATGATGATGATCATGATGTTCGTAAGAATTGTCTCGAATGACAATGTCACAGGCGGCAGGGGAAGTGGATGTGTTCATGTCGCTTTTCTTCAAACGTACACAAAACACGCCCGGCTTGGGATTACACGCTGAATATAGAATTACATGTCAATGCGTACGTGTGTCTATGTGTGTGTGTGCGTGTGGTTGTGTGCTTGTGGTTGCTAGGAGTCATTTTACAAGCCATATGCGCCTCAAACAAAGAGTGCATCGGCACAAGGAAAAGAGTTCAAGTATGTAAATGTTATTGCTACCTGACGACAGAATACTAAATAGGATTCAAATATGTTTCATCTCTCCGCGGCATAGCAACAAACACACTGTCATAGACAAAACGAAGTCTGTCACACGTCTGGTTTTTGAATTTTACAATCGTGTAGAACATTCCGTGCAGCAGCGACCGAAACGTGACCGAATTTCCTACAAGCGTCAAATTCGTGTTTTGACACTTTAACATATTGCATTAAAAACAAAACACATGGTTTGTTATTAAAAATCACTTGAAATAAATTCAGGAATCTTCCATTCTCGAACCACCCACATGAAGCACGTTGAAGCGGTGATCCTATGAATGGATTCTCCAGCGCTAATTGTACCCCCTGAGTAGTGAAGCTCCCCACTAGTTGAGCCAAGAAATTCGCTCCACCGGTCGATGCAAATGAAGCGAAAGTCATCGTCACGACAAAGGTTCGTTCTCGACGCAAGAACGAAGGCGAATAATGGAAAAAAGAAAGGCCACGGTGATCTGCTGTAGAAACGATCTCACGATTAGCGGCCCCCGCAGGGGGAATAGAGTTAGTAATGTGGTGCAAAATGATTTCGAATAGCTGGTCATATCTTTTCGAGCCCCGGCTCCTTCAGCCTAGAGAAGATGGGCTAGTTCTGCCTGGACTTACAACCGGCCCCACTGCGTGCCGTGCTTTCGTGCCGCTTCCTCACTCTCGACAGCCAGGCGAGCCCAAACAAAACATTCTGCCCCAGTGTTTTACGCGATACGGGACCGGATCGGGCAGGGACCGGGCTCCAATCTTCCCGATTTGCTTTGCTTTGCTCATTTTGACCCCCTTTTTTCCGAACGGCGCGCCGCATATCTTGTTATGTTGTGCGATGATCGTGATCGAACCGAGAGCAAACGCGCTGGGGGAGTTTTCGATGTTCACCCGTTTTGCTATAATGAGACGAAATTTATTCCATCACAGCAGCAGGCCAGATTGACCGCAGCAGCAGCAGCAGCACAACGCCCGATGGGAACCAAACGTGGAGAAATTTTTTGCGTCAATTTTTCGCAATCACTTACAGAGAGGGAGGGCAGAACGACGCGCTGTGTGATCTATGTGATGCGCTTCGCTCGAGTTTTCGATTAGTTTCAATTGAGTTTTGAGTCGAACAATTTCTTCATGATCGAGGTGGAACGTACTCCTGGAACTTATGTATACTCATCATTTTATTTTTTGGCTTTGCCACTTTTTATCTTTTCAGAGTGGAAATAGAAGCAGTGCCCGAAAAAAAAGTAACTATGGACCAGTGGAGTGATGGAAGTGTAGTGTACCGCACAGAGGACCGTATGCAACAAGAGCTCCGGTGATGATCAGCCTAGAGAAATCTCATCCTTTCCAAGGCTTCGGACAGGTGTTCGGTTTAGAAGAAGCCGCACCTGCAGCTCCTGGACTCCGCACTAGAACCACCGCTAGTGCTGCGGAGTCGCGGTAACTAACCGCTTCTTCGTGTCTTCATCGGACGTAACGAAATCAAAGCAACCACAGTACACAGTGCACAGTGGCACACAAACGGACGTACACACATACGCTCCTCAAGCAGAACCTCACACAAGCTGCCTCATGATGGCAGAGTGCAACAGTAGGCACGGCTACAGCAGTTGTAGCAATCGACACAGAAAGATGTCCCTGCTATGGCTCTTACTGATGATATGTGCCTTCAGCGGGGACAGTGGAGGAGGAGGAGGGCCCGGAGGGTTCGTGAGGCTGACGGCGGCAGAGCATGTGCGAGAGTTGGAGGTGTCGGAGGGTGTACCGATCGGTCACCAGATTGGCTTTATCGGGGAGTTCCTGCACGATGACAGTGGTGACAGTGGACCACCGTACCTAATCGTGCCCGTACCAGGCAGTGCAGTCGACACGGATCTAGCCATCGACCATACGACGGGCGAGATACGAACGAAGGTGGCACTGGATCGAGAAAATCGCTCATCCTACTCACTGGTCGCCATACCGCTGAGTGGCGAGAACGTGCGTGTGGTGGTGCGCGTCCTGGACGAGAACGACAACGCACCCACCTTCCCGACGCCCCTCATGAGCATCGAGTTCCCGGAGAATACACCGCGGGACGTGAAGCGTACGCTGAATCCGGCCCGGGACGCGGATCTCGGGCGCTACAACACGCAGCGCTATAGCATCGTGTCGGGCAACGTGAACAATGCGTTCCGGTTATCGTCGCACCGCGAGCGCGATGGCGTGCTCTATCTGGACCTGCAGATCAACGGGTTTCTGGATCGGGAAACAACGCCCGCCTACAGCCTGGTGGTGGAAGCGCTGGACGGTGGCAGCCCGCCGCTCCGTGGCCAGATGACGGTCAACATCACGATCCAGGACGTGAACGACAATCAACCGATCTTCAATCAGAGCCGGTACTTTGCGACCGTGCCGGAGAACGCCACGCTCGGGACGACCGTGCTGCAGGTGTACGCCACGGATCAGGATGCGGGCGAGAACGGGCAGGTGGAGTACGCCATCAATCGGCGGCAGAGCGACAAGGAGCAGATGTTCCGGATCGATCCCGCCACCGGGCTTATCTCCGTCAACAAACCGCTCGACTTCGAGACGCGCGAACTGCACGAACTGGTCGTGGTGGCGAAGGACCGCGGGATGCAGCCGCTGGAGACGACGGCATTCGTGTCGATACGGGTGACGGACGTGAACGACAATCAGCCGATCATCAACGTGATCTTTCTCAGCGATGACGCCACGCCGAAGATCTCGGAGTCGGCCCAGCCGGGTGAGTTCGTCGCACGTATCTCCGTCAACGATCCGGACTCGCGCACGGAGTACTCCAACGTCAACGTGACACTGTCCGGCGGCGAGGGTCACTTCGGGCTGACGACGCGCGACAACATCATCTACCTGGTGATCGTGTCGCTCCCGCTCGATCGCGAGATCAAGCCGAACTACACGCTCAGTGTCATTGCCACCGACACCGGCAATCCGCCGCTGCATGCGGCCAAGGATATCTTCCTCACCGTGACCGACATCAACGACAATGCGCCCGAGTTCGAGAAGGACGTGTACCACGCGAATGTGATGGAGGTGGCCGATCCGGGCACTTCCGTCATCCAGGTGACGGCGGTCGATCGCGACGAAGGCAACAACTCGGCGATCGTCTACTCGCTGCTCGACACACCGGACACGCACTCGCACTGGTTTCAGATCGATAGCCACTCGGGACTCATCACGACTCGGGCACACATCGACTGCGAAACGGACCCGGTGCCACAGCTGATCGTCATGGCGCAGGACAACGGACGGCCGCCACTCTCCTCCACCGGTACCGTGCTCGTCACGATCCACGACGTCAACGACAACGAGCCCATCTTCGACCAGAGTTTCTACAACGTCTCCGTGGCGGAGAACGAATCCAAAGGACGCTGCATTCTAAAGGTAAGTCCTTTCGAACCGAGCCGGCCCCGCATTAGTCTACCAGCATGCATTAGCGTGACGTGCACAAACACACCGACACAGACGGGATGATAATAACTGTCTTTGCGCGCTGATAGTGCCCGATGGCGCACACCGCGAAGCTACTGGTTGTTGTTCGCTGTCGTCCGCCTTTCCCGGCGACCGTCTGCCCGAAGGCTGTAGGTTTCTTCAGATTTCTGCGCTCGCTCCACCGTGCACGCCCCGGAACGCGATCATCACCATCATCATTTTTTGCCTCTTGCTTTCCCGCTCGCTGTCCCGTGCGTCTGCACAATACGAGCGGCGCGTTGTCGTCTATGCTCGAGGGCAACATTTTGCCGTTGCGATCTGAAACGGTGGATCCCGCGATCGATCGTTTGTGATGAATTGGTTCTTATCGTGCAAATTTGACGGCTCATTGCGCACAATCGCGCGATAAAATTAACATGATCATCTCAATTCTCTTGCTACGTACAATTTTCCAACTTCCGACGTATCATCGAAGCTTTTTGTAGCTTTTTTGGGTTTTTTTAACGCAACGCAATGTTGTTTGTAAGTCTTGAAGGCCCGAGTCAACCCACTGAACTTTGAAATTCCGATCTAGCTGGCAGACCCGCTAGATCACACATTTTCCCTGCCTGCCCGCAAAGCTGGCGAGAAGAAAAAGAAGGCAAAGCAAGGAGATCTTAGCATTGTGGGATTTGAGCCAGTGATGAGAGAGGAACGATCGACGGAGCAGAATGTAAAGGCAGCTAATGCTAGCGTTCGAGCAGCTGAAAGTGGGAGCAAAAGCGATCGCTTCCGAGCAAGATGTGTGTACGTGCTAGATGCAAAGGATGGTGTGTGAGTGTATGTTTTTTTCCTCTGGTTTCACCTACACAACCGCTACTGATCGCGAGCATAGCACAACTACCAGCATAAAACTATGTTTTGTAAATGTGTATTTGTACGGGGAGAAGGTCTCCACGGGGCTGGGGCTTGCAAGATCTCGGGATGAGAAGAGAGCGAAACTCGTTTTTTTTTTCTCTCCCTTTCCCCATCCGCATCCCACCCAAAAGCGCAGTTATTCGTTCGCGCAGTTCGCTCTCGAAACATTCCCTTCACACTTGGTTTACACGGTTCGGCACCAGGAAAAATTCTACTCTCGTGGCCACCGGCGAGATTGGCATCGGTCTCTTCAGCCTTGCCAGCCCTTTCCCGTCCCGCATCATTCCATTCCTATCGGCACCCCCTTTCGGCACCCCGACCCCTTTCGCACACTTTGCCCGCGAACGGTTCACAACTACCATTAAGCAATCGCACCGGATTGACCTCATGAGCTTTGCAATGGACCATGCTACCATCGATGTGTGCGTGTGTACTGGAGCTTTTTAATGATCCAGCTTGTGGTTCTTTCTCCATTTCTTGCTCTCGTTCTCACTCACTCTCTCACTCTCTCTCTTGCGTGCGCGCGCACGCTCACGATCGCTTTCGCGTTGGCATGTGGCATCGCCTCAAAGTGGCACCAAAAGCGAGGCGGGGTATACGTGTAGGAAGCAAAGTGGACCTGAAGAGGCCATCTATCCCGCGATGTGCTGCGATGTGCCACCTCACATACCGGAGGATTCCGGAACCTCCACCCTTACTCCTTCTTTTCGTTCATCTCCCCTTCGCCTTCGATACAGGAAAAATTACCTTTTATAACAAAACCCCAAGCAAACGTGTAGCACGTTATTTCTTTCAGCGTTTTTCGCTTTTCTGGCTGGCTCGCTGGCTGACTGGCTGGTCGCCGCTTGCGCTGTTCTCTTTTTCCCCTTCAATGGAACGTCACCCATTGCGCTCTCTCTTTCTTTCTCGTTCTCTCTCTCTCTCCCTCTCTCGATCGCTTGGCTGACGGGGACCCTTCACTCCCATGCCCGATTCCACCATCGTCCAGCATCGTCCTGTGCGACGAGACGGGCACCTTGCCCGCCTTCAACGAGATGCGTGTCGTTGCTTTTTTGCGCCTTCATTCTTCCGCGGGCTTTTGAATTGTTGTTCACATTTTTTCGTTTTGTTTCCATTGGCCTCCGCTTTCCGTTCCGTTCTGCGTTGTCGAGAGTGTACCGCGAAAGCGAAAAGGGCAGCTGAGAAAAGCTTGGGTTCAATTTTACGTGTGAGGGATGAGACAGACACTCTTCGCCTGCCGTCGGGGTGCGCTGCTGGGCTGAAGGCGCTATTGATTGTTGTTGGTGGTTATTGATCCGGTCAGGGTGAGAGTTCTTCTATTTGTTTTTCAATAAATAGACACCTAACTCTAGAACTAAGCTAGTTGAATTGTTATTTTTCTTTTTATAATAAGATTCAAACCAAAGCCCCCATTAACATCTCTGTGTTTCTCGCACTTGCAGACATGCAATTCTCATGATCAAGTTGTTTCTGCATCTTCTGGTATTTATTTTTGTTTAAGGGAAAATTTCCGCAAACTTCTTTTATTAAAAAAACTTCTCCTATAATTATGTTGTTTTATCAATCGTGGGTTATTATACGAAAATGTAACCACAATGAACATATTTTATTCCTATTTAATCACCAACCGGAACGGAAGGTCAGGTGGGAAAACGCGGCGCGACAGTTAATCTGCTGTAATGTGCGCGCACCCGATGGAGGATCTGCACGAAGGGAAGGCCACGAAAGTGTGCGGGCAAAAAGGATGCAATGTGAAAATTTTACCTTTGCACATACCATCACGCGGCCCGCATACCCGTTCGCCTGCCTGCTCAGTCACACCTTGTGTCCACTGACCACGACCAAAGCCAGCTTCTTGTTGCTGCTTTTTTTGTTGCTGGCCACCACCATTGCTCTCCTTCTATTGCCAGCCCCTACCAAATGTCACCAAAAATCCTTCCCAGTCTGTTCGGGTGGAACGGAGAGGGAAGGGAACGGGTTGGTCGGGATGGAAACCGGGATAAAGGAGAGGGGGAGTCCGTTTCAAGATCGGTGAACCGATTTATTTAGTCCTGTGTGTGTTCTCGTTCGCCAGTGCAGCTTTTTTTGTTGCTGCTTTCGTTGGTTTGTGTTGTTACTTGGTTTTGTTCTTGGTCTCCGCACTGTGGCTCAGTTTTAATTCTGATTTCTCGTTTATTTCGTCGTTTCATCGTCGTGTCGCGTCTCGTTTCGATTGATGCCACATCGTCCTCCACGGATCTCGGAGCATTCGGACGGCGAGAGGCGAGCGCGATCGTTCGTTTGTTTCGACTGTCCCAGTAGGATTCGCAAAGAGACAAATGTGTGAGCGGGCTGTGGTTGCAATGTGTGGTAGGTAGTGCAGGAACAGAAAGACGCAAAAACAAATGGACCACATGCACAAAAAATATATATATGGAAAATACATACACTCCAGGGCATCCCGATGATTGGCAGTAAAACTGTTCGGGCTAATGATGCTTGACTTTTCCTTTTCGTCAACCCCTTAAACTGGATCGCGGCGACGAAAGATTTCCTGTCGCGTGGGGAGAACGGTCGGAAGGTGGGAGGGGATGGGATGATGGAGGGGATCGTGCAGGACACATTTATATTTCCGGGAGACTACTGGCATTCTGGCTGTGCGCTGGACGGCGGTTGACGGTGGGAAGGACGGATACACAAGCTGCCCACCCGTCGTTCAATTCGGAGCTCACTGGTTTTTTTTTGTCTCTTTTGTTTGCTTCCCTCCGCCAGTGTGGCCGGTTGCGATTATCATACCTTATTCGTTGCCTCGATTTGAAAGGTGAAAATTGGCCACCAATCACCAGCCAAAGCACACGCACACACGCACACATATTTATATACTGATCCAATGTCCACGTCCCGGGTGCAGGCGTGAAAACGGAACGCGGCTCGAGACCTCACAGCAATTTGGTCCTTAGAATGCGTTGCGTTCTGGTGGAAGGGGAACAGAGGGAGCGAGGGCGAGAGGAAGACAGGGAGACCGGCTTTTGATGTTTTTTAATGGTCACAATAATGTTGGGTGAAAGAGAGAGTAGCTAACAGAGGGAGACAGAGACAGAGACGGAGCGCAGTGCAGGTTCGTTTCTAATGATAATGCACACTATGCAGTAGACAACACGTGACACCTACGCCCAGGTTACAATTCTATTTGTTGGCCTTGTTAACGAGCCAGCGCGTGCTGGGGGAAATTTGCTCCGCACCGTTCGGCACACTACTTTGTAGCCCACGTGTGCCTGCCGCCTGACTAGCATGGTGCGTTCGTCTCTGCCGATGACGACAAGACGAGACGAACGCGCCACATCATCTATCGACCCTGGGCGAACGCGTGTGTGTGTGTGTAAGACGCCCCCGGTTCAGCGGATTCAGGCCATCGATCACCATCGCCCCGTTCGGCCGTGTCGTGTTCGGGATGTTCGTGTTCCGTGGCCCTCCTTCACCACTGGGTCGTTTGTGCTGCGTTTCCACTACATGGCGGCACATTGCGCGATGTACTTTGCCTCCCCCCTCCCCTCCTCTCTCCCCTTCCCCTAGGTGCACCAAGGGAATCCTCCACTCTAACGTAGCGCTTGTGATGATGCATCCTTGTAGCGCTCAGAACGAACGACATTTTCTATGGCGTGTTATGTACGGAACACAACCGGCACAAACCACGCCGCCACGTAACCCACCCTTGCCGAGACCAAACTGGAATGTACCTGACAACGACAACGACTCTTGGTTTGCCGTGTGAGCGATCAATTCTCTAACTGTTTTGTCACGGAACTGCGAGACCTATTTCTGTAGCACTCAGCATTTGTTATTATGTGGCAAAAATTGTCGAAACTTTCTAACGCTTGAGACAATATTGTAAACGTTGTTCTCTTATGCTTCATCTTCTTGAAAGTCAGTTTTTTTTATTATGATTCAATTATAGCTGAAACATTCGGAAAACGTATATTCGTATCTTCGATCGAGAGAATCGAGGGAATAAGAGCAGCAAACAAGTTCACCCTAGCGGTGAAGCCTACCGTGCCCGATATGGCGATGGGAGTCCGGCCGATGATCGTAGCACAGGACGAATTATGAAGTGATCTGGAATTCAGTCGCGGACGTCACGTCGCGGAAGAGACGTACCGTGGCGATAGCATTTCATTTATTATTCCCCAGCATGTTGCCCGTTTTCCCGTATTTGCGTCTGAATGACAGCTCTCGATGACATATTTTGGTATCGGTACATTTCAACGACATTGTTGTCGTACTCCCATGGGCTGGCGGGCTGTGGGCATGGGCATCAGAGTCAGTCTTAAAAGCGATCCGATTTTGATCTTCACCCGTCATACTCACGGAGGACGGAGCACAAGGAGGACGGACAAAAAACAAGCTTGCGACGCGGTGAAGCTGACGACAACCTGAGACGACGACGACGACGGCGACGACGGCGACCGGGGCGCTGGGTGGGATTTTAATTGAGCGTAACCTCCCCGAGGTCTACGGCACCGCGTAGGGGTCGGGTGGCATGAA
The DNA here is from genome assembly GCA_000956275.1 of Anopheles koliensis. Taxonomy (NCBI): domain Eukaryota; kingdom Metazoa; phylum Arthropoda; class Insecta; order Diptera; family Culicidae; genus Anopheles; species Anopheles koliensis. The sequence goes on from JXXB01010784.1 coordinate 9,597, forward strand.
CGACTCGGTCGCCCTTGTTCGCCCAGTTTGCTCCAGCCTGTTCGAGTCCAACCCCGTCCCGCGAACCTGATTACAATCAAGTGATAGGCACTGAGGCACCGTATCCATGAACATCTACCGATCGTCGCATTCTGCAGAAGGCGGGTGGCAAGGGGCACCGCAGGGCAAAAGAGAAAAATAGAGAACAGAGCTTTTCAGCTTCGCGAGAGATAGTGATGCAAAGGAAAGAAGCAAAAAAAAAATCCCCCGTGCTGAACGTAGATTTAGCGCAGACTTCAGAATAGCGCGAGGAACCTCTCCACAATGACTCAGGCTTCGATCAGGGAAGGATCGGATGTACGTCGGATTGCGGATCAGAACTACAAATGTGGCCTTTTAAGTGACACAAGCTGCCCCGTGCCGGATGGTCCGTGCGAATCCAGCCACGATCCGAGCACTCCGAGTGGCGATCGGTGATCGATGGAGGCGACAACGATGTCAATCGATGTTGCAGCAGGACGCTTGTGTTGATAAAATAGTTGACATGCCGCGACGATCGCGACCAATCGCTGTGATGCAGGC
>JXXB01010799.1:0-12335 GCA_000956275.1 Anopheles koliensis
CTCTTTTGTAATGTTCTATCGATCCAAACAAAAATCGGCAAATACGCTATCCGATGAACTGCTTCCGTTGACTCGAGCTAATTTCCGCTCACGTACCCAAAAAAACTCCATATCAGTGCACCAGTTTCGTTGTAAAAGTCGTGCTTTGTGCGAACGAGGTGCTCGGGGCACGCTCGGTTGACCAGCCAGTGTGACATATTTTTTTCCTCGACGAAAAAAGGTAGACCCAAGCTTCCTTTTCTAGCGTACGCACACCGGTACAGCATTAACCAACGCGGAGGAAGTTCATCTATGGTGACGTATGAGAGAGTATTTGCTCGCTGCCTGGGCATCATTTAGGCGAGGTGTAGATAAAAAAAAAACCGAACACAGAAAAGGTCGGAAAAACCTTGTCACAGGGTCGTGTCATAAAAATGAATGACGGTGGCGGTCGTTTGAATGGTGCCTATATCGGTGAAGTAATACCGGTCCGCCCGCTGTCGTCGCCGCTCATCGTAACGTCGGCCTGCAGGCTGGTGTTGCGCCGTTTTACTCGCTATTGTGAAAATATTTTCGGTTTGTTTTTGGGCTCTTGAAATGTGTGACACTTTTTTTTACTGCTACGTTTTCACTACAAGCGAACATTATAAAACTCGGCTCCCCTAACCCCGGGTTCCGGGAGCATCGTGATCATATCATATCGCCGTGAGGTAAAAGAGAGATTGAAAAATCGAAGACACAGTGAGTGAGGAAAAACTGGTTTCGAATTGTGTCGGAAGTGAATCCGACAAGGGAGATACGGTGTTGGCAGGCAACTTGGTAGCATGTTCGGGTGAGAAATCGTACACCGGGGCCGCGAGGTATGGAGAGCCCGGCCGCACATGGATGCAGGCGTGGACGCGAGGAGGTGAATATTTTTTGAACAACAAAAAAGTCATCTGCGAACATAATAATGTCATCACTGGGCTGGAAACTGTCCTGATATGATTGATGTTACAATAGACTATCGAGCGTGTTCGTTTTCATTGGCCACCCCCGGAAGGAGCAGGGCCGGTGTGGGGTAACAACAACCGACCGGAAAACCCGGCAACGTTCATTAAACATATTTATCTGGGAGCGTAAAACACGAACGTTTGTGCACGTAACAAAATGTGTGTTGCAAGGAAATGTTAAAACCTTGTTTTCATGCAACGGTTCAACGGTAGGGTATTGCACAGACACTTGAGTAAATGTAGCAAATATTCGACGAATCCAATCTGCCCATAGCTACATGTTTAGATTGCTTTTGGAAAGATGCATTACCATTACCAACGGCTAATTACTAAGCAAAATGGCAGATTAATTCAAGCATCAGCATGTCTGAATAAACGAAACAGTCCAGGGCACTGCTATTTGTTTGACTGGTTAATCAAAATTCGACAAGCAGAACGTCGTATTGAAAGCTGCAGCATGTATCAGGCGCACAACGGTCGATCACAATGTCCATGGTCCGCTTTACTTTTGATATGCTTTTGCTTCCTCCGGGCAAACTCAGGGCAAACTTCAATCTTGGCACGGGAGTACTAGATTTAACCGAGAAACCAGAGAAACCAGTTTGCACCGAAATGTATCGAGTGTACCGGTGAAAATCAATATCCGGTGAATGGTGTTTTTTCCCCCTTCGGCATAATTTGCACTGCAAAACCAAGATTCACCATTGGCACCACCAACACCACCACCACCGCCACCGACACGACGATACATTATTTCCGTTTCGTTGGAAGGCAATATTCCGTGCCGGGGATACACCGTCAGTGTTGCCTTAGGGACACCCGGTACACAGGTACACAGACAGTAAGCGTGTACTTCAGCCCGATGTACGAGAAGAAAACACTCGCCCCACTGCATGACCAGTCTCGGTATGGTTCCCGCGAGAGGTGCACATCTAAATGTGCATCTAAATCATGCTTACCTAATGGAAGCACTCGAACGGTTCGCACTGGAAAAAGGAAGAAGCTACATTTCTGTTCGCCAGAGATTGGAAGTAACGCTTCAGGCATCAGATCATTTCTCGACCGAATGAAAAAGCAAAAGAAGAGCTGCCAAACGAGTGAGATCCAAAAAAAATACATCCAGAACCTATCCTGGGGTTAATGCATTTTCCTAACTCTATGATGTATTTGGGGTAAAGTGTAGAACCATCGAGAGTGTATCTTTGAGTTTTTGGCCAAGAGGATGGTTGATTTTGTTTTGTTTTCCTTTCCTTCTCAAACATTACCTTCTCAACCTTCCTTACCTTCTTAAACATTGTGTTTTGTTTTCCAATCAAAATGAAAGTTTCTAACTTTAATATATTGCAACGGTAGGAAAGAAAAAGACTGCTTCGCTACACGAATTATTGTAGAGTGTGCACAAGTTTCAATCATCAATCTTTGTACTTGCGCCATACGGGGAGGAGGATTAAAGCAACGGAAATTTCCCTAATTATCATTTGCGAATGGTTTATTAACATCCGCGCGAACGCGACACGCTCATCATTAATTGTTCGTAACAGATTGTGTGAAGGTTTAGCGTATAGACGGGCATAGATAAGCAATGATTAATGATGCCCAAATGTAACCGCGTGGGTTGTGTTTTTTTTCGTACATTTTTGGAAAACTTTTCATTGTTAATGGTGGCTAACTGTTTCCGTTCCGTCCAGAAAGTTGATCGCATCGTCACAGCCGGCACTGTTGTAACTGTTACCATCAATTTGCCACCAATGTTCACCCCTAATTGACCTGTCGTCTTGTGGAAAATGTCGGTACAGGCTGGTTGATGGCAGGGGATAAGAGAGTTTATTTCTTGTCTGGAAAATTAAACAAACCGATTTGCTTATCGCCACAACATCTCGCCACAAATTTGTTACATGTATGATGCTGCATCGTGGCATTATCATAAAGCTTTCAGTGCAGATCGGATCGCGTCGTGAAGTGTGTTACATGCCTTTTATCGTTGTAACTTTCATATTGATGTAGGCGATAAGCGTTGCTTGACAGTACGATGTAATAGTCTCCTTCGTATGATTGGCATTAGAAATAGATATGGTTTTATGTGCAACCGAACGAACGAACTGCAATCTTAAGATCGTACCAGTAACGGTATGTTATCTCATCGATTCGTGCGTTTTCATAGCGTCGATAGTGGAATGTGCACACACATTTTCTGGTTCATGTATCGGTAATATTTGTAAACCAGGCGAGAATGCTTTTCCCCCCCGGTAAGCATCTTTACTATTAGAAGGATGAATGCAAAAGTTAGGAATTCAATTTCCTTTTCACGGTTCCTGCTGGAAGCAGCGCTAGTACTGCTCATCCACGTACCCGGTATGTAGCATACGTTATGGTTTAGCAAATGGTGCCAAGCCTACGACGTCGGGTACATCGTACGTTCCATTTCAGTTTTCTTCACCGACGGCCGAAGGAATTTCCATCTCGGTGACCTGATTTATCATTCGGCTGCTTTATCTGATGGGAAATGCATGGTCGTTTCTTGCCGTTAATCTCCGGCACCGCGCCTCATCGCCATCTTCCCGTGCCACAAATCGGTGCATCTACGTCTGTGTGTACCCGTATGTACCGTCATAAAGCATACGGTTCAAAGAAACAATGCCAACTGCAAGCGTGTTTGTGTGCGTGGGTGCGATATGCTTCGTTGGCAAAGCTCATTTGTTTTTGTTTTTTTTTTGTATTCGTGTGTGTCGTTCGAGAAAATCTTCGGTTGGCATGGAAGGCAGGGTGGAGTTGCGAAATTATTACTATGAGTAGCAGAGCAGGCGACACACAATCCTGGTCGGGTAAAACCGAAAGGCGTTACGTAATGCAGGATGAGGTGAATCGCATCCCTTTTGCGACGGGCCTGGCACATTTTCCGCCCGACCGACAAAACGGGTCGGCCGTAATGCTGGCGGTGCCCGATCGTCTACTGCCAGCGTCCGTTCGAACGAAACGGAACCAGGCGGAGCGGTGTGGTTTACGTGGTTACCCGATTTCTCCAGCACCCGGGCCAGCAGCTTGACGCCATGCTTTGCGTCTTTGTGCGCCTACCTGCCGCGCATCGAGGTGGCAAAGTATTTAATTAGGATCGTGGAATGTTTGGGGAGCCCGAAAGGAGATTTATTTATTTTTTTCGCTCCCCGTTTGTTGTTTTTCCTAGCACTTCTGCTCCACCCTCGCCCGTCCCGTGTGTTCGCCTTTCCGCCCATTTTTACCGGACGAATTTCGCGGCTAACGACGCAATGAAATTAGCAGATGGCTGTCGGCCTCGTTCCGCTTTAGGTCTAGGCTAGACCACACTCGAGTCACGGCTGATAGCGTTCGGTTCGCTAGGGTTCACCGGTTGACTGCAAAATTACTGCAAATATTTGAATTAAGCAAAATAATAGTGCTTCATTTTGTGCCTGCCTTCGCTGACGGGGCGTGGGAAGCACTGCTAATGCGGACTTTGAGAAATGTTTCAGGTTAATGAATCGCGCGGTGGATAATTATTAAGGGACGGTGCTTTAATTCCCGCATTCGAGTCTTGAATTTTATTTTCTACCAGAATTTTATATTCTTCAAGTTTTTGAACAAAAGTTAGTTAATCATTATACTGTTGACAGATTCAGCAGGGAGAGTCTAGAAAATTAAATTTCGCATTCTAACTGCACCTTGACGTTGGTGAGCCTTTGAACAATGATTAATTTGACACGTTCGCTGCAGTAAACGGGCTTTGCCGAAACTAATCAAGCAAATTTTCTTGCCCTATTTGAAACCGAACAAAACCTTTCCCCCCGCAAGGCAAGCTGGTCGCCAAAATCGTGACTGGAATGTTGAAACAGTTTTTTTTTGTTGCTATTCATCACTCGCGCCGAGGCACGAAATTTCCGAGTGAGTGTTGTTTTGGGCTAAGTGCATTTCATTTTCGAGAAGCCCGCGCCTCCTTCCCGTCGTCCTGGGTGCGTCGCTTGATACGAAAAACAAGAAGACACACCGAGTACAATGAGGCTCGAGTTAAGTTTCTGCCAGTTCATTGATTGATTTCGTCCTTCGGCCTTCGGTGTGGAGCCATTCCTCACTGCAGCTCATTATCGCGCGTCCCCGCGTACGAACGGTTTGCGATGTTTTCGGCTGCGTTTGGAGCGTTAATTAAATTTTTGGGCTTCCTTTTTTTCTTGCCACGGGCTGGCGATGCAACGCATCCGCGCGCATGAAAGGAGGAGGAAATTGAATAAGTGCCACCAGTGCGCCATTGTTTAGGTGCTCCACGTTGTTTTAATGGGGCGCACGGAATGAGGGTGCAGTATCGACATCGGGTCACAACCCCGCAGCGGTTGTGAGTATTTGGGTAGGGAATAGAACGAGCCATTCGGTTCGGTTCGGTTCGGTTCGATTTGAAAAGTCATTGTATGTGCTGGTTGACTAAACCCAGTACAACCGTTCACAATGGCCTCCCTAACAAGGAAGGACGCAACAGCGGTTCACAATTTTTTCAGACCCTAGTTTATCGGGTAGCAATGATCGGGTGGATCGTTGGTGCGTTTTATAGCACACCGTTAAAAGGAAGGAATCGCAAATAAGCTTTGTTACGACCGCGCACGAGAGAAGGGTCACGAAAGAAGCCTGAGGGTGCTATTTATCTTGTCGCCCTTCGCCGGCCTACAATATTTCTGCTGCTCATTGAAAACGCTTATCGGGTGGCGGTGGATCACGGGTGCGATCGCTGGCTGTACCGTAAAACTCCACGGGCTAGCCAAATAAACAACTGAGCCCGGTTGCGGACGGCATTTGCTTAATTAATTTCATTATTTACTAAATTCCATTATTTACCGGACCGCGTTTTGCCATGCGATGGATTACCTGAACTTTAGATGGTTTTGATGACCTTTAAAGTGTTTCTTCTTTACATTGCATTGAACAATGTTTTAAAGGGGTTTGGGAAGAAAATAAAACCGTTCAAATTTACATACTGTAATAAATTAAATTTTTTTTCTCTATTTTTTTCTTCTTACAGGTATGCAAACGATGAAGATTCGAGGTGATTTATTCATGTAAGAATATAAAATTTAATTTACAGAATTTACAGAAGAATATTTCCAAGAATTTCGTTTTTTATCGTCATGTTCTATTTATTCTTTTATTCCTTTATTCCTTCTAAATTTCATAATTTATTCCCTCAAAACCGTATTACTTTTATTCGAATATGTTAAAATGATTTGAAATTCGTTTATATTTTATCATATTCAGATATGGTTTTGTCATACCTTAAGGTATGAACATGCTACAATTTATGACATTCTGATGAAAATTTATTTCCCATACCTCCACTATAGTCCGAATAAATCGGAAACCAATCCTGGGGCTAAGAAAACGAAATGGATATTTACCAGTGGTTTGTTACTTACGAAAAAAAAAAATTAAAAAATGGAATACACAGTCCGAAACAGAACCATGTCCATTACTCATGTGCATCATCGTTCACGTGCTTGGTCAAGCAGGCCTAAAATCGTTTCGGTTTGCTCTATGCAAAACTTTTCAAATCCGCCCGCGGCAAGCAATTTGTCACGAACGTATTTGTCCGCTCGTTGCTCAGATATTTCGATTTTCATTGGTCCACAACTGTCATTGCCGTCCCACTCCATGAAATCGTGAGTTTTTGTCGTTGCTTAGCTAGAAAGCATTTTCTAAGTTCACACAGAGAAAATTACCGGCCTTTTTTCCGGAAACGTGAGGGGAGCATCTTTTCGCAGTTTTTTCTCCATCATTTGCTGCTTGTTCTTTTGAGACAGTCGGCTTGGACGCCTTTAGATGGGAAAGGTTTGTGGTTTGAGGATGGCTGAGTCGTAGGAATTGAAATGGAGACGTATTTGTCAGTTTGGCAAATGAAACGCCACCGCCACCGTGTCTTATCCGATATCCCGAGGCCGTCGGAATCGGAAGAATCTGGTTCATCTTTTGGTCTACGAGCGATGCCCTTTGAGTAAGCGATCCTTTGCCGTACTGGTCGCGCCGTGATCGCTTCCTGCTTCCCCGTGTTTTTCGGGTGAAGCTGAACCGAAAATAAAACATCTAGAAAAACCTGAAATCTCAAGACGGAAACCCCGGAACATCAAACCAAAGCGAATCGCTTTCTTCGACAGGAACGCACCCGACAGCAGAGGAAAAAAGTCGTATCCGTTCGAGTTCTTTTTATTCCTCCTCTATCCATTGCTTTCAGCGCCGCACCTCTCGGTCTCGGTGCAACGGTTGCGGCAGATGATCTAAGCAACAGGAGGAAGGAAAAACCATCCAAAAAGCGGCGAACGAACACAGCGAGTCAGCTTTGCGATAACATTAAACGGGAATCATCGCTCGGGGCGGACAGTTCCAGATAAGAACTTGTGTAATTTGTCAAGCGGGATGATGAGGCCTTTGTAGGTTGAAATTTTAGCCATATTTTTCTCGGTGTCGTTTCGTTTTGGCGAGTGCTTATTTCTCTCCCCCTGGTGGTCTTTATTGCTGCCACACCGTTGACAAGCGTAGTGAAGCACGCAGGGGATATAAAAGCGGTTGCCCTTCCCGAAAAAAGGGAAAAAGATAAACTGAAGTGCGCGACTACTGTGCGTCATTAAACGCTCAACGCTGATAAACCGTGATGAAGTGATGATAGCTCTCGAGGCTCAGTGTTTAAATTCTGGTGCCGTTTGCTCGAGTGGTGCTTTGCGCGACGGTGGCATCAGCCATTACGTAGGTATATTGAGCTAGCAAAACACCCCACGCACCCGCAGGGGTGTCATGTACGCGGCGCTGGGCGTAAATTTCCTTTCGTGACAGAAAGAACTGCTCGCGAAGTTCTCATTACCTTCGAGTCGCTTGGTATCGATGAACCGTTTCGTAATTTGGTGGCACAAAAAAAAAACATCACATTTCTTGGCAATCGAGTAGGCGTAGTTCTCTGATCCACTAAGCACGGTGCGTCCCTATGCATTGCCATTAAGTAATTCGGTGTGACTGCAAATGATCAGCGAAAGTAATTACTCATTCTGGAACCTGCGTCTGCAGAGGAAGCAACGCTTAGCTAGCGGGCTCATTAGGCAAAAAGAGCTTCTGGGAGAAACTGCACGTGCATAACTTTTTTCTCCGTGTTTCCCAAATCGATACGTTAGGAGATTTTCCTATATATTCTGACCCCAATATTCGGCGTTACGGAAAAAATAGCTTAAACGTTGCTCGTAATTCGCAGAACATTTTGCTTCACCCAACATGCATCGGCAAAGATATGGGGCAAATAATCAATACGGCGTGATTGAAAGTGGCTTTTCTTTAGAAAATGAATTGTGCGGAAATTGCGTCTAGATTGGTTGCATATTTGCCATGTTGTGAAATGAAGCGAGTAATGGGCACATCACAATCCCCCGTGGTATGAATCATGTAAATCATCTTGAATACGATTATGTAAACTATTCATTGTTCACTTAATTGCTCAGTGTATAGTGTCAGTGTATTCAAGCATAGGAAAAGTATATGAGTTCTATAATCACGCAAAACATTATCATGGTATAAAATGTTCATTGCGAGTGGCAAGGATCGCGATACGGTTTTTGTTATCGATATTATTCTATCGTTACAGTTTTTTATCCACTTAAAATGTATTCAAAACTGAACTTAAATCCAGTTAGATAGCCTCAAATTCCTTGAAATAAATCCAATTTGTCATCCAAGTAAAATACTGTATAATTTTTCTCTTCACGGTAATTCATTCTCAAATTCAAAGTTGTCAAAAGCGAATGATTTTTGCTGGAAAGCTTCTCATTGAAGTATTCCGATTTCATTGGTTTTATGTTTAAAACACTCCATTTATTCTACTAAAATTTATGTCTTTTTCATACTTTTCTGAAACTGTGAGTAGTTAAAAGTGTAAACATGATTTATTTGAATTTGAAGGTTTTCAGAAATTACTCAAAGTTAATCTTCTATGACAACAAGCGAAGCTGCTTGAGAGAAGATAAGTTTACCTATGTAACCAATCAGCTCGCTTTCGCAATCCTAAGATGTTAAGAATGGTTTAATTTCCCTTTCATGAGATGATTTGCATGAGATGAAATTTGTTAAAACCATCATGTTGGAAATATAATTTACCAAACTTTGGTTGGGCGCTTTTAACCGAAGTTTCGATGGCGTACGTGTGCAGGAAAAATACACCCTCGCTGTTCCACACAATGTGCTTCAAGCGAAAGGAATAATTTAACTTTCCTTTATCTTCTGCACGGCATCGAAAGATCTTCTGAAGAGGCGCTCGTGTTTGAACTTTGTCGAAAGGAGTTTCACGGCATCAGCGGCAGTAAAGCCACTCAACGCCACCTGTTTTCTCCGCTGCTCGTACCTGTGCGGCAGGGATGATAAGAATAACGACGATGTGTATTGTTTCTGCTGATGAGAAGCTCCTCCACTTCTCGTGCTCGGAGACAATGGACGACGCTAGTAACTGCACAGCATACAACATTGTGACATTGTTACACATTGTTTGTGACGCTATGAGGACAATTGTTTACTTTTCATTAGAAGTAAAAAATCGATTTTACACTTTTGTCTGTGCCCAAGGTCTTTTCCCGTAGGCGACGGTGTTCTTCAAGCGTTGTAGCGTTACACCTGCAGCAGATGCGGGTGGGTGCGAGGCCGGAATTTTCCCACTCGTACTGCTAAACACTTGATGTTTCATCGCCAACAGCGGTGATCTAGTGCGATCTTAAAGTGTACTTGAACAGCAATGTTGCCCATCTAGGTTCGTTATCCCGTTTGGAGCAGGCCTCTAGAAATGGATGTTTTTCAGCGAACGGAAACGGAAACGATTATCAACAAACAGTTTTTTTTTCATTCTGTGCAGATTGTGCAGGCCGGTGGGGAGCAACGGAAAACATCGGCATTGTGTCCCTTTGCGAGTGTTTTTGTGGGGAAGATATTTGTTAGGGCGAAATTCACGCAACTATGCCGGCAGAAGGTGTACGTGTGTACCCTTGCAAACGAGGCAGGTGATGAACAATTCGTTCGAATCATCCAAGCAGTGCAAAACGTGGAAATGCTCTTATTTGCCGTGAGGCGTTGTCTTCCGGGGCGTAGCCCCAAAACCGTCTAATAATGTTTGGCACCGTCACATACAAGATCGTCGGATGAGTTTGTGTTATTTTTTTTTTTCTAGCTTGCTTTTACATTCTCGAGCACACACAGCTCACGCGCAACTTTTGCGCCAGACGGGCTGAAAGCATCCCTCGGCGCGATGTAAAGTCGTGCGGTTCACATTTTGCACACTTTTTCACCCTTCCATCGTCCCAAAGGGATTGCAAACTAGTAAAAACGGACAGCTATAATGTCGCCACGCTTGGTGCGAGATAGGATCTTCTGCTGCCCGAAAGACAAACGCTGCGGCTTTGGCGCCGCGTCGGTGTAGGTAAACATACCACGTGCGGACGTGATTCTTCGACCGAATGCGCGTAGGCTCGCACGGCTAGACACGCGTCCAATCGCTTCGGGTCCCTCGCATGCCTGGGAGTCACATATTTTTTTCATTTCATCCGGCATAGCTGTAAAATGTCAACACTTTGTCTTGCCGTTTGGTGACAGAGCGACACTTTATGATTCGCCTGTCTGCCTCGCTCCGTTCGAGAGAGAGCGAAAGAGCGCCCGGAATTTGGGTAGCACGCAAATTTCACATTTGCCGAAGTGCCTAGGTGTGCGTGTGCGGGAGTGGTTCGTTCCTGCAACGTGTTGCTGGTGAAGGTGTGCAGAGTGACACCCGCGGGTTTCCAAAAAGGGTGTCAACTAATTGCGAAAATCCGCGCCCGTATGGGTATAAATTTCCAACGCACCGGGGCTCGTGCCCGGGCGAGATGTTTGCTCAGAATTATCGTTCGCACCGGGAACGTCTTCCACAGAAGAGCAACCTGACTGGAGATGTGATGAATGCAGATTTTGTACGAATATTTTTAATATAAATCCTCGAGGGAGAGTATTATTTGGAGCAGTAACGCCCTAGCATCACGAGTTTCAAATATATCAATGTTATTGCATCAAGTCTAAGAGGTATTTCTCAGGTACCTCTATGGGTATCAGCTTTATATTGAAAGCAGATGTAATATATTGCAAGATTCCACTGCACACGATGTACCTTTATTCAATCTTATGTTAAATAATCTTTAGCAGTTTGAAGTCTTCCATGCTTCTTCCACTTCTGCAAGTTGGAAGGCTTGAACTTCAAAGGCGTATGGAATCAAATGCTTCAGCAAAGAAATATCATACCTTTTTTTTAACAATGTAGCTATCGACCTGTCTGTATTCAAGTCTTACGTAACATAATCCCTGTCCTTCTTCGTTTGCGAAAGCTATGGAAGATTAATTTAAATAGAATCTACAGCTCTGCAGCCGGTCTTTTGCAGCTCGTCCAGCAATTAACGACAGAGGAAATAATTATCTGTTGCTGTTTTTATTTTTTGTTAGTCTGCTTATTTCCAAAGACAACTTTTTCCTGTGCTTTGTTTCCAGCCGTCGGAAAAAAGTATCAAAAGAAGGTGCCGACGGCTAGCGGTTGTTCGCTAGATCAATCATCCTGCGGTTAAAGTGTTGACGGTCGGTCCTGCGTGGTATGGAAGTATTCATTAAACGATCAAAGAGCAACCAATATTCGCCCGGAGCGAACGTTTGCAATGAAGGATGTCTGCGTTGGGAGGGAATGTCGGAACAACGCAAATCCCATTGATGTCGCGTACCGTGCCATATTGATGAAGCCCGCTGAAAGGTTAGGAAAGTGACACATGGAGTAGGGAGGGAGGTTGTTTTTGCTGTAGCTCTTGCGGAATGACGAGAAAGAAAGGACACGCAAGCGGCACGTCGAAAAAATGTATTCAGGTATTATTGCTTAGCACCGCCATACAATAAGTGGTGGACTTGTGTGGAAAACTTATAGCTTTCCTAGCTTTATTGCTTGCAATATATATTTACGATGAAAAATGTGTTATTTTCATAAAACGCCTTTTAACACTGATAGGTTAAAATTTCTTATGGCTAAAATAATAAATCTTTTTGCCATAAACTTTATGCATGGTATCATCATTTTAAAACAAACACCTTTAAAAGGATCGCTGCTAGGATAAAAAAGTGATGCATTGATGAACATAGCACCTTAAAAAATCATTAAAAAAACTCCACAGAGACATCACTCTAGCACATTTTCCGCTCCTCGAAAACGACTCTTTGTTTCGATTTACTTTCGAAAATTCTTGCATCTCCATAGCTTCCGATGCATATTTTCCCTTTTTTTTTTGAATTTCATGTAATCTCATGTCGAAAATGATTTTCTCGTGCAGTCGAGGCGTTCGGGTTTCACGTTGT
>JXXB01010803.1:0-10804 GCA_000956275.1 Anopheles koliensis
AGGAGCCATTAGTCGAGCAACCTGGAGAATAATCGGTGGACCAGGCCATTTCAACAACACGTGCTCAACGATGAGTGGGCCACAGAGAGAGAGAGAGTTGATAACTGCTATCTGGATTGCCGACCGAATCTATACACCGATTGTACCTAGTAGCAATTCCGGGGTTTTCTCAATTCCACTTAAAATTTCATCTGTTACATAATTAAACCTATAAGTTACACTAGCGATATTAATGTACACTCACATGAAAAACTTTCACGAAGATACTTACATTCCATCTAAAAGAAATAAATGTAATTAAATATTTTCATTACACCACTTTCGATTTACTTTCATCAAATGTAAACAAACGGTCAGTTTTGATTTCAACTGCTCGACTGTTAAACGACTGCTCGACCGCAAGCTTTCAGGGCTGCTTTGAAAATGTAGAGGGGGGATTTATTTGTGGTAGAGGGGGGATTTATTTGTGGTCCTACCATTTATTTGTGGCACTACCGATGGAGAGTGCCAACAGGTTTATTCGTTTTTCTTCCATATACGACATATACGGTTAAATTTTCGCGCACGATTTTTCAAGTTATTTTATTTCAGTGTATTAAAACAATTCCACCCAACACACAATGGTACCCCACGTCATCTACTACATCGGGTTTGCGATGCTGTTTTTCTTTCTCATTTTCCCCACCTCGGAGATGGAGTCTGCCGGTCTGACGGTGGACCGTCTGTTCGCGCAGTACCTCGCAAGAGAGCACCACGGTTTCATCCAGTACCACCTGAAGGCGACCAGCGCGAAGCTGCTACTGCACGCCACAATGCCGTTCGCTTTCGTGGTGTGCATGTGGCTCATGGCATGGACAAATGCGGATGATTTTAGCACCGCGAACCCATCATACGCGGCGGAATTCACCTGGAACATATGCTGCTCCGTCTCCGGCACGGCGGCGTTAGTAGGTCTCCTTACCGTAGCGTACTGGGCATCGGATGGGTGGAACAACCATCCGATCGCAAAGCTACTACACCTGCAAACGACACCGACCTTGCCCGACTGGCGCTCCGTCGCAACCAACATCAATGACGAGTACCGACGGTAGGTAGAAGCGGTTTATCTGTTAAGAGAAAAGCCAGCTTTTTCGAGCTAGTTTCGCATAATGTATGTATTTATTTTTAAATAAACAAGTGCTTTCGCGCTCATGACACGCGCGCGACTTTCATCACCAAAAAATGAAAAAAAAATCGTTCACAATTTTGCACCCTCCTTTCTCTTCCATCGATTTTACAGTGATACGAAACTCGTCATACGTGCGAACGCCATCTCGACGCTAATCGTGACGGAAAGCTGGATTATTAAAACGAATCTGTACGAGCACAACATCCTGTCCCAGAGCGATGCGCTCATGTGCGCGTACAAGGTGAGTAAGGGTTGAATTGCGACGAGCTTTACTGAAACGACAAACAATACACACACACGCACGCACGCTCACACTCGATGATATCGCAGATCGACACAAAGGAAGTCATCACCGATACTCTCGACTCGGCCGAGTTCGTGAACATCGTCGTCAAACCGCTGCGGGCGCGTGTGCGCCCGTTCGACATCCGCATCAGCACCGCGTTCATTCGCGACCTGAAGGACCGGGTGCAGCGCCCGATCGTCGTGCTGCCGACGGTCCAGTTTCGCAGCCTTACGGAGCGCTTCGTGGAGGTGTTTAAGGAACAGGTGGCACTGAATCCGTCGGTAACGGAAATCGCTGCCGGGGACGGTGGCGACAGCTGTCTCGCTTGCCTGCAGGCCCGACCGGACGTGAAGCTCGTCAAGTACTGTCTGGATGTGGATGCGGTGACCGGTGCACCACTGCCGGCATCGGAGTGCTGTCAGCCGTGCGCATGCCGGCCGCTCTGGTGCGTCGTGTGTCTGGCCACGTGGTTCGCCTCGCGCCAGCAGCACTACGAGCGTGATTCGTGGCTGAGCAAGAAGACGACCTGTCCGATGTGCCGGGCGTTGTTTTGCGTGCGCGACGTCTGCTATCTCGAGAATCGAACACGGGCGGACGCGGAGGCGCCCTCGTTGCAGCAGGAAAGTTAAGAATAAAGCATCGTCCAGCAGATGGAGCAACAAAAAAAAATACGCGAACGGTCAGATGACGATGGGGAGTGTGTTGTGTGAAACGTGTGCGCGTTGGTCGGTCAGAAACGTAGATTGAATGCGTGGAAATATGATGTGAACTCGTTTTTGTTTTGTTTGTTTGTTTTCATTCACAATCGGGTCTCGTAACGGGTCGTTTGCCTCTCTTAGGTGAGCAGCTTGCCGAGCATGATTTCGACCGTCATCTTCTGACGGAAGTACGGCATGTTGGACTGGTCGAAGGTGATCGGGTGGTCGCGCGACAGGAACTCCGCGAACATGCAGCTAAACACACCGCAGTCACTGCCGTTCTTCTGGCGCGGGCAGTCGCGCACATTCTGCTTGGTCAGCCCGGTCTTATCGAACGGCTGTTTGCGCTTGTCGAGCGACTCCTCGCACAGATAGCTCTCGAGCGCGTTCAGCACCTCGTTGTTGGGGCCGCCCATCGAGTCGTAGTAGTGAATCGTCTTCCGCCGCAGATCGATCGTCGACATGCACCAGTGTATGCCACCGACGTGTACCGGCACCACGATCATATCGTGCGCCAGCAGGTCGACCTTGCGCGTCCAGCGCCGGACGGCCGAGTAGCCGGACTGCAGCAGTCGCTGCAAGAAGAACGTATTCATTGTGTACAGCTTCGGCAGGCCCTGGTCGCGCTTCAGCTCGCTACGTTCGCGCAACAGTTCCATGTAGAAGTTGATGACCGCATCGTTCAGCCAGTTCATACCCTGGAGCGTGACGAGATCGTTGCCGGTGATGGGCAGATTGAACTTCTCAATCACTAGCTGATTGCCGGTGCGTAACTTCCGGTGCATCTGCTCCAACTGGTCCTTCGTCAGCTCGGGCAGCGGAACATCTTCCGGCTCCGGGGTCGATTCTTTGATCTGCGTCTCGTCTAGCACGTCAAACGAGTAGAACGAGCACACGTAGTTGAGCATCTTGCTGCGCAACTCAGACTCCTGGGCCTGGGTGTGTTTTTTCAGTGCACTGAGCCTTTCCTTCTCCTGCTCGATAAGCGATTTTCGCTCGCTGTAGAGCGAACCGTAGCGTTGCTTCACGTCCTGTATGATGTTGTCCCGGAAGGCCTGTTTCGTCTGGAACCGCTCGCGCACCGTGTTTACCGGTTCCAGCATTGACTGTTCCTGCGGACGTTCCTTCGTCTCCTCCGTCGAACTCAATTCCGCGGGATCGATTGTCGTAAACAGGCGACCACTGTGGCCGACCTCCGGAGCGCCGACCTCCACGCAGTCATCACTCGTATCCCGGTCCTCGATGTCATCTTCATCGTCGGTTAGTACAACCTGCTCGATAGGATCCACCTTTGTCGAGCGCTGAACGTTTCCGTTGATGCAATTACGCTTAAACCGATCGTAGGCACCGCGCGGCTGTGGATCGATAGCGATCGGGATGAACTTTTTCATCAATGCTTCATACTTCTTTCTCGTCTCCTGTTGCGTCAGCAGATCACGATCGAGTGCTGCCATGTAGCCGGTCGACGATCCCGTCGACGGAGTGGTGCTGTATTTTGATCGCAGCAGGTTGCCAAACTCGCTGGTAAGTTCCGGCACGGCACCGGTGTCACCACGTTTCGCGGGCATGCCGAGCGGTACCAAGGTCGGGACGTGTTCACTGCTTTGCTCGCGACCCAATCCCGACGCGAATGGTCTTGCCGGGTGGGTGCCTCTACCGAGCCCGCTCGTACCGGCCCTCTGCTGCGATGCAATGCCTGCTCCATACGATGACCGCAGCGTGGTGTACTGAATCGGTATCAAGCTCGGTGGACCGTTGTTGCTGCGCCGGTGAGTCGGCGGCGAACGGGATTCAGTAACACCGCCGCCTCCTAGTGTCGTACGGTACCTAGAGGAACCGTGTAGCGTGGGAATCTGGTGCGATCCGTATCCATGTTGGTTCGTCCGGGGCACGTCAGTATTGTCGCCCAATCGACGAGCGTTTGCCACGGAGGTTGCAAAACCACCACCGTGAGTGGCACCGTTCTGTTTTAAATTGGTGGTCGTTGTCGTGTAAGCCGCTGTGTTAGCCGCCGCGAATAGAGGCTTACTCTGGCTAGCCTCCTCGACCGGTGGCACTGGAATCGAAGACATTGTCGTCAGTCGAGGTTTCTTCGACTCGATGTCTAGCTGCACCACACTCTTTCGCTTACGATCGTTGCCCTCAGCACTTGGTCCACTTCCACCACCGGTGAGCATCTGCTTCAGCCGCGATATAAGCGTCCCGGGGAACATCTTCATTTAGGAAATGCGGATCACATTAATAGGACGGGTGGAGGAGGGGTACATAAAACTACCGTTTCACAGAATGACAGCAGCCGTCGTCCGATTGGCCGCAACACCGCAAACAACGACGAGGGCAGCGAGAAAAGGTGAGAAAGTAAGAGGGAGAGCGCGCGCGCGATATTGAGCCCCGCGGTTCAATCACGATCGTGTATTAATTCCACAACGGAAACCGTGCCGGTCGATTTTTATCTGTCCCGGAACACATCATTCAATTAGGAGCGTAAAACGCACGCGTTGAATACCGATAAAGAAAAATTACACACCAGTTCTTTACAGCGAGTTTTCTTTTCTTTGGCACGCGAAAAATGCACAAAAAAGCGGCGTTTCTGCGTGCTACCAAGCGAGAAGGCCCAATCAACCGAGTCTAGGAGCTAGCTGCACCAGCTGTCAAACTGCACCGCCATTTGACGGTACAACAAAACTGACAAAACACTCCGACTGCGAATAGCATCTAAAACGTGCAAATCGAAAGTTATCTAAATCATGAAAATATTGTGAATTAAATACAAATTTATTTGCAGCATTCATTTGCAAACCAATCAGTAATTACTTTAATATTACCAGTAACTCAAGCCATCTCATTGTTGTTAGTTCTTGTTTGTCATCTAAACCAATAATCGCAATTATGTGTTTTTTGTGTCCACAAGATTGCAAAAAAAAATCAACAACTTTGGAAGAATTTCTACGTTACAAAAACATGCTGTTTTAAGTAAATTTATATACTTATTGATTGATATTTAGTATTCCTAATAAACATTAGGCTTTATCTTCACACTTATTTCTTCAAATTTCATCTGCTCTGCTATCAGTTTAGAATTAATAAATCGTGCATTGAAGAGGTTCATAAGAGGTTTTCACTTACATGAAAAGATTACATATATGTAATCTTTATCTTTTTAGACAATAAAATAAATCAGATCTGAACAAATGACACCAGCGCCCTCTATAGGTACAGTCAAATAAACATGTTTTTTGACGACATAGCGAAAAATGTAAATATATGTGAAAATATTGATGAATTAAGTTATTATGTTCAAGTTTAATTTTCAAATTATTCAGTTTTATTTTACTGACATGTTTTTCCCTTGACTGGAATACAATAGAAAGTATTTTTTGGTAATTTATCCTGTTTAAACTATCGGACCACCACTAGCGCCATGTACAACAAATAATTTTGACAATTGAGAAGCACAAAAAAACCAAAAAGTGTCAAAGTTCAAACCAAAATACACAAAATAATGAAATTTGCCGGTGGTTTTTAGTAATAAATATTCTATTTACATATCTTCATACAAAATAATGCATTGAAATTATACATTCTCAAAAAACCGCATCGATATTGGTGGGAGAGTTCTTATCAGACATGGAGCTGATTGTGATTTTTGGTATTGTGGTTCTGCTGTACGTAGTGCTTCTCTTTTTCGATGGATTTTTCAAGGTATGAAACATGTTTTACGTTCAGCTGTTCCTTACGCAAACTACTAGCATACTGTTCTTTTGCAGAGCTGCATGCATTACCCGTACGATGCATTCCTCCGAGGGACTGGCCTGACGGTGAAGTTCCTACGCTTGCAGTGGCACACAACGGCACTGAATCGATCAATCGTCAAATGGAGCACAAAGTATCCAAAAATACTTGACTGCAGCTTCAACATCGGCGTCTACCTGAGTTTGTTGCTGATGCCGTTTGCAGTAGTGATGATCGTGATATCCTCATTCCAATCGAATCTGCACGGGCAATCAGCCCGTGTCGTCGCTTCCGGTGGGGCAGGGGGAGTCGATGCACGCACTCCTGAACGTCGCACGGTTGAGATTGATCTGGTAATACCGGGCGTTAATTTGCCGATCAACGAAATCGGTTACTATGTTGCGGCGCTGGCTATAAACAGTGTCGTACATGAGCTCGGTCACGGGCTGGCTGCTGTGCTCGAGGATGTTCAAATCAAGGGCTTTGGGCTGCACGTGCTGCTAATAATCCCGATGGCATACACGCAACTAGACTCGGACCAGTTGAACACTCTACGGTTGTGGAAAAAGCTACGTGTTCTTTGTGCCGGCATTTGGCACAATCTGCTGTTGGGACTGTTCACATATTTGCTGTTCATCTCTACACCACTCCTCTTCTCGGTGGTGTATCGTACAAACGAAGCGGTGATAGTGACGTCATTAAAAAATCATTCCCCGCTGGCTGGACCACGCGGGTTGGAGCAAGGTGACATCATTCAGTCGATCAACAGCTGCGAAATCCATCACGCCGAGAGCTGGTACGAGTGTCTGCTCCAAACGATTCACTCTCCGCCGGCCTACTGTGTGTCAACGGATTTCGTGCACCTTAACGACGAATCTGTACCGATGTCGCACAAAAACGATGGACTGATCGAGTGCTGCGGCAGTGAAAATACCGCGTCCAGCTGCTTCGAGTACATGGTGGACGCGAATGAGGACGATGTGGCGCTGCCCCAGCACATGTGCCTCAATATACGCAAGACGATTGAGAACAGCTTCGGCTACTGCCAGCACAATGGTCAGTGTTCGGAAGGGCACTGCTTCAAACCGAGCATCAACAACTACACTACGATCATGCAGATACGACGCGAGTCGAAGCCGGACGTCATCTACATCGGCCATCCGGGGGACGCTACGCGCACGGTACAGATTTCGCGTTTCGTCCCGAAAACGGCACTGTTTGCGCCCCATTTTGCCGATTCTATCCAGCTGCTGCTGAAGTACGTGACCGTGTTTGCGCTCGGTCTGGCGTTCATCAACGTTATGCCTTGCTATGGCTTCGATGGGCAACACATCGTTAATACTCTGCTGACGGATGGTACGATCCAGCAGCGGATACCGCAGAAAAGCAAACGAGACATGATTTCACTCGCCATCAACGTTATCGGCACGTTATTTGTGTTCATTCTGTTGATCAAGGTGTTTTGGTTGTCACTCTATCGGGTGATGTCGGTTTGAGCGGGGAATTTAAGTACAGATTTAAAGGATTCCTTTCCCTTACGAGGTGAGGGAGAAGCACATAATGCCATATTACATCGAATTCCATTTATGTAGGAAATTCAACAGTAGACCACAGCGTGGGGCTGAAACACACATACCCAGTAGCTTATATGTCAATAATTTGTGTTTGGTAGGTTTTAGTTAATAGAACAACTTTCCAAAAGGGAACAGATTGGTAAGCAAACTATTAAACTATGCAGCATGGTACCAGCATACTAGCAGCTACACTCTGACTACAATCATTTATAGAAAAGACATAATATGATGTACTGATATTAGCCATAGTATAGAATAAACACGATCTTATAAACGAGATCTTAAAATTCGTGATATGTTGTTGTTGATTGTCGTAGAACACATCTGATATGGGATAAACATGGAATGGAATGTACAAAATATCAAACACAAATTTCAATACTGCTTAAAGATTGTTATCATTAAATCCTTGTCCATTTATTTAGAAAGCAATTTTTTAGTACTGTTGGTTTGAGCGGAATCATTTCCGAAATCTCTGACTCCAATTCAAGCGTACGCGTACATAACAGCATCATGGAACACATGTTTTAAGATCAGCTGTCCGATGATTCGACATTGAAGTGCAGAACCGAAACAATCTCCAATCATCTACAAAGAGTACTCTCCGTTTCAATTGCACTCTCGCCGGTGTAAATGAGCATCGACTCCTCGTAGGTAGAGATGGTAAGTACAAAGCATTTGTGCTCTTCTAAAGCAGGACGAAACAACAAAAAGCAATGCTACTTTGATGGAGCGATTGTTCAAGGATATGCTTCAGCATAATCCAGTACCGGCATTGGTGTTAAAACGAACTAACGTTTGGAGGTGTGTGTGTGTTTTTTTTTATTCCTTTGCTCGTTGCTCAGAGCCTGTGAAATGCTGTTTTCTCTTGCTAAGGACGCTACCAGCCCAGCGTGAGTTGGCCAAGCCTTGCTGCTTGATTACTTATTTACCATCCTTGCTTGCTCTCCCACTCATTCGCTGTATCTCTCGCGCTTCGTTCCACGTGCTCTCGTGCTAGTAGTTCGCGTCGTTTCCTCGAAAGCCACAAACGTAGTAGTCGTTGGAACGCTTCCGAGCAGTGCGGTGGTGGTTCCTTTCGTCCTTTTCGGTAGTAGTGCTGTGCCCCGACGGCATCGCGAGTGTTGTGTGTAACTTTTTTTTGTTTTGCTCCACCAACGGGCCCACAGGTTACGTTGGCCACGTTACCGTGTTTTTTACCTCAATTTTGTTTCTTCTTTAACCATCTGTACGGGTTCCCGCATTCGGTATTGCGAAACGCGCGCCGGGATTTCCGTTCGGCTCGGATGCGCCACACGACGGCTTCGAGCACGCGGTTCACGGATTTTGCCGTAGTGTGTAGGTGTGCGAAACCACGCGGTGTTGCGCGGAGGTGCGACATTTTCGATAGTACGTGTTCATACCGTTAGCTAGTGGCTGGGTTCCAGCTGAAGAATGGAAGATTTTGTTTACAGAGCGAAATTATTTCTTCACTAAAACGATTTCCTTTCTTAATTTATTTCTTCATACAAATAAATTCAATTTCAATTAAATCAAGCAAAATACAACAACCAACAGGAAAGGTGCAACAACCCTTTTGGTAGAATCTGATCCATTGCCGTTCCTTTAGTAAAGACATTTAGGTTTTTATGCGTGCATGTGTGGCCCGAGCGGTTACAAAGATCTTAAATGAAAGCAAAAGGTTGCGATAAACATAGAGCTGATTGAGCAGATAATATAGAACGTAGACAGAGAGATAGCGAGAGTGAGAGAAATGCCACAGAGGGAAAACGAGAGAAACGACGACCAGATGATTTCTGATGCTACTTACTCTACCCGTCGTACCGTCTAATTATAGAGGAAAAACGGAAATTTCTTTAAAAAAAAAACACCTTCGAAACATCAAGCGAATGTGGCAGAGAGGGGAGGGGGGGGGATTAAAAAGGGATGAGTAAGTAAAATGGTACGGAAGTTTGCGTGTGTGTGCAAGGAATCTGCCTGACGGATACGAGGGATTTTACGGAGAATGCGAAAAATATGTGATAGTGTCAACAAAACCTGTGCTCATGACGGAAAAAAAATTAATTACTATTTTTGAAGAAGTTTGAGACAAAACATAAATACACCTTCAAAAACGTATTAAGTTCTACAAAAGCTTGATTTATACGATCAAATAATCAGAGGTTAATGTTACACTTGAAGGTTAATGCTAATTGTCTACCACATCTTCATACATCGTGTACCGTGAAACGAGTGGATTGCACAAGTGGCATATTGTAAGATTTTGTTTTTTTTTTAAATTGTGTTTTATATGTGTTGTGATTCCAACTTGAAAAGTGTCTTGTGTTGAAGAATTCGAATGTTTTTTTTTCTAGAGTATCACTTCAAGGTGATACATTCGTTGCATGGTATAAAAAGTGTTGTGGTGAAAGTGTAGTTAAAAGAAAAAAAAAGTCTCAGCTTATTTCGTCGACCTTTCTCAAGTGCATCACGGCCTGGGTGAATATGCAACAGCAGCGCGCCACCACCGCGTCATAGAATATAGGGAATAGCGTAGAATGTTCATTACGCATCGGTACGTGCCGGATCTGATACTGACCACCAGCCGGATCCATCCGTCGTGCGCCGACCGCAACCTCGACCAGTACCGTCCAGCGCGTCGCAGTACCGCCGCAAGATGAGTGACAAGCTAACCGGTGGACGGTACAACCGTATCAGTCCATCCTCGGGCCGGGGGTCCATCATCGCCTACTCGCCACTGCCGAAATCGGAGCAGGACTGCCTGCAGGCTCCCGGGAACAACTGCCTCGCGATACCGCTGTCCGCCATCCAGACGACGGCCGATCACGGTACCGTCGGGGGCCAACACCATGGACCCCATCCGGTAAATCTGACGCACGCCAATTCTCTACCGGTGGTTGGAGGTGGTGCGGGAAAGCTTCCGCCAAACGTCGGACACGGTCTGGTGGCGCACGCAGACGGTCAGAAGCACTTGGCCAACCAACATCACAACAACGGGAACAATAACAACAATGGGAACCATAACTCCAGCGGTAAGTGTGATGTTTGTTTCACGTACGTTTTAGCTTGCCTAGCAGTTGCTCCTATAGTTGGCAGTGTTTTGTTGAGTTTTTTGTGTGTTTTGTATTCGTGTGCCATTTGTCTACTGTCTTTCAATGTTCAATGCGTTGGTATGCTTAAACTTTAATTATACTCGAACTTATTACTGTACAGTAGTATCAATTTAGTTTCATTTATACCTATTATAATTTTTCAAATACCCGTTTCTCATACGCTTCTCAGCCATGTATTTGCAAGTTCTGAACATGCACATAAATAAATTATTAAGAAATAAATGAATATATAA
>JXXB01010837.1:0-13081 GCA_000956275.1 Anopheles koliensis
CTTTTCAATATTTCCACATCACCCGCTACCCTCCCGTATGAGAAACTAAGCATTCTGATGATAGTAATTCTTGTAGAAAAGTTAAGAGTATGTTCCAATGTTCTTCCGTTTCCTGGGTGGACTGTAACACCACCTGTCGTCTGCTGATACTTACCGCGTCATTCATAGACCCCTCCAGAAGGTTATCCTACGTCGCCACTTCACAGGGAAATGGAAAAATTTCTGATATTCATTTGAAAAGTCTGATAGACTTGAGTTGCAGTAGTGCACGGCCGGTACACGATTACAACCACCCAGGAAAGGGAAGCATGCATTACGACACCACATGCTATCGACATGAAATTTACCTACGCATCGTTCTCCTGAATATGATCCTCATTTCACACCTTTGTTCATACCACGCACTCGTGCTAATTGCTAATTAATTGTACAAAATGTTTCAGTTAATTTTTTTTACTGTAATCAATTCATATTGGACAACACATCTTTCTGCGTTCGGCTCGATCCTATTTGTCATTCATGTCTTCATGTCTTTACGACATTTGCTAACCCATAACTTACTTGCAGAAGTAAATTCGCTCTGGCCGACAAGAATTCCCGGTGTTCAATCGAATACATTGCAGCAGCAGCATCAGCAGCATCCGTCGGAACCGTTTGTACGACGCGTCTGTGTGCTCTTGGGAGCCTGGGAGTATGGTGTTGTGTTGTAATTGATTGCAGCGCGGTTGTCAATATTGGTGAATGTTGCTTTCAATATAGAAATCTGCAAATATAAAACTGCATACTGTTTGGAATGGTTCGGGTACTTGAAACGGGTGGCGACTCGTAGTTCTGCTCTTTCTCTCTCTCTCTCTCTCTCCCTCATGCGCGTTCAGTTTACAGCATTACATCATTTGTCAGGGAATACATAACAAGAAGAAGGTCGAAGACAATTTTTGTCTGCCCAGGAATAAAGTTCACCACCTATCTTTTACTCTCTTTGGTTTAATTTTTGATTCTCTAACGTGTCTCGCTGTAATCCGTTTATCTTCGAAGTCTATACAGCGGCCTCTAGAAGATAGGGAGATTCGGACACGGGAGATGCTACCGAAGAGGTTCCCAAATTGTTGCTATTCACAAGCTGCATTCGATACACACGCCGTGCACGTAGGACACACCCAAAGCAAGCAGCATAAAAATGGTTTAAACGCATAATCTTGCTGCTGTTGCGCGGTTGCGATGTTACATGCTCAAGTTCCCATGTTCAACTACAAGTTCCCCATCAGGTAAAGCGGGTTCACTGCTTCTGCTTATCCGCCTCCCTCCTCCTCACACCAACACGGCTCAGTCTAGGGGCAGGCAGAAATGTGTAGGCTCCGAAGCTGCCTAGGATGTTCGCATGATGCAGCCACGCCACTCTATTTATTGCCCTCTTCTGGTGCCCGAAGCTCGAATATGAAACCAGCTACCAGCTCCAAACGCGACCGAATCGTGCCGACTCCATCCGTTTCGACTCTAGCCTCCTGCCAGTTCAGCCAAGCCTTTCAGGATACATATCTCGCAGCCAGTACGAAGAGAGGATGATGTAGAAAAACAAAATCCACGCACCTCGGGGGCGCCAAAACGGACAGACATGTAAATAACGCGTTTGATAATGCTGTTAAGAGAGTGTGTAGGTGTTGTAGATAATTGTGTTCGGTGTGTGGTTTTTGTACACAGCGTGTTATGCATCCTACCACCTCCTTCTAACAGGGGCTCGGTTCGGTTGTTGTGTAGAAAACAGAGAGAGAGAGAGGAGAATCTTTTTGGTACGTATCCGGGGTCGCACCGGGGAAAGCGGCGAACAAAAGATGATAGATTGAGGATAGAAAATAGAGTGAAAATCAAAGCGAGGAATTCTAAAGAGAAACGTCAGAGAATCGGGAAATAGTGAGGATGGGAAAGATGGTAAAACACTACACTTGAGAGCTGGAATAAAAGAAGAAGAGAAGAAAAACACGCAGAACACGTAGAATGGACAGTTCACGTAGTCCCGGAACGGCACACACACCCCCTTCTCGGATTCATCTATCCTAATGCTTGCACCGGGCACGGCCATCTGCAGCACCAGCAACCCGTCTCCGCTCGGCGAAACTTGAAGCCCGTTTGCTTGTGCTTGACACAGTTGACACAAACAGCGATCAAGGGCGCTGCTGTTCGGGCAGCACCGGGGCAGCATAAAACCGGAAACCGCCTGCCTGCAAATGGATCCACATATCCTGCACACAAAGGCAAATCTCAACTACCTGCAGCTGCCGAGGGACTGGAAGCGCGGGATGGAGATTGTTTGTGTTTCCCTCTTTTTCTCTTGTATTTCGATAGCCGAAGAGGGAGCTTCAGTTACGCGCCTGAATGGTGGACGTGTGGCGTCCGGACACTGAGCCTCTCAATAAACGCCATCCTCCTCTTCTCTCCAACTTGCGCATGATCCTCCGAGGTGGCCTGCTGCGGCGTGACCCGTTCGCCCCGACACCGCGCGCCGCCACACACCAACCAGCCAAGCACCACCCACCTTCGTTTCAGAGAGGTTGCAGCAAAGGAAATTCAAACGGACGGCACCAACACACACGCCTGCTCTTCATCTATCGCTCGGTCCCGGACGGAAAGAACACGGAGCCGGGATCGATCGTTCGACGACGACACGCGAATCGCAGCAGTCATTTCACTCTCTCTTTCTCTCCCCTTCCTTCGCCTCCTTAGCGCCTTTCGCTCTCTCATTGATGCAAAATGTACAGCATTAAGAAGAAGAAGCAGAAGACGACACACAGGAAGGAAAGACGACCGGATGTAGGGCAAATTGTATCTGCAAAGGCAGCAGCGGCGGCAGCAGCAGCAGCAGCAAAACCGCAACTTGCCCTATATGGTAAGACAGGTATGTTCATTTAGTACAGGCGCACTCACACATAACCACACACACACACTCCGGATCTGGCTGATAGAGACTTTGCCACTGTGTTGCTAATGAGTGTTCGCGGATAGGGTTGTAACAATAGTGTGCTCAAGATACTGATAACTCAAAACGGATAAGATAAACAAAATGAAACGAAACGAAACGAAAAAAAAACTTCATGGCAACACTCAATTCCGATGTGTTAACAGCATAGCCTACTATCGTACTGGCTCTGATCTGTGAGTAACTTGTGTTGTTTATCTCCGAAAACCGAAATAAAAACAAAAGAAAACAAAAGAAAAATCGTGGGAGGAAATTTTTCACAAGATTCGCACAGCTATTCGCCTGAACGGAACCATGATTGCAGGCATGATGCTAAACGAATCTTTGTAAACATTTCCGCTGTACGCACACAACCGCGCTTGCCTATCGCTCCTCACTGAGACGTGATCGTTATCCATCCGAATGGTTTGTTCCGAAAAGGGGATTGGGGGAAGTTCTCCAACGTACAATAGCCTTGTGTTGGTGATAAGGTTAGGTTAGAATATTGAGGGGATTCAGAATGAAGATTGAGTTTTAAATTTGCTCAGTGTGGTCACGAATTTAAACGAAGCCGTGTTACTTAACCCATATTCTTGTGTAAAAAAACGCTCTAGCTCTTCCTCGTACTCCCGTACTTAAACATATACAAACAAACGTAGACAAACGTATGTAAATCGCGCCGGAAACGTTTAAGAGCTAATAAACGATTAAACTGGGAATGTTACCTTAATGTCAGCGAGCGTGTGTCGTCAAAACAGAAAACCATTTCTTATTACAAGTAGATGAATGATCCTATACCAAAAAAAACACGAGAAAAATGTCACTCACTATTCAAATGTATCAAAATTAGACAAAAAAAATGCCAACTTACCATGGGACAAATTAGCACACACGCACCCTTTTTAATAGTGTCCGCGTTCCGCCGGGCTACGGGAACGGGAATCCTTGCCGCGGGACGATTTGCTTCCCGAGCGAGAACGCGGTGTGCGTGACTTGGAGCGCGAGTACGACCTACGCCGGTGTTCTGGGCTACGAGAGCGAGAACGACGGCGGTAGCGTTCCCGTGAGCGTCCCCTTTCGCGACCATTGTGTCGGTTGCCACGACGCTGCGGAGAAGTCGGACGACCGTAACGTGCCATCTGAACGCGGAGCTCCCTGCCGTCAAGCATGCGGCCGTCCATTGCATCTAGTGCGTCTTCGGCATCGCGTTTGTCATAAAATCTGTGATTGTGAACGGAAGCATTATTTAGTTACAGAATAAACAAACAACCATGGCGACCTAACTAGAATGTGAGGCGTGAATATTTGATGTAAGAACAAGTTCTCATTGCATGAAACTATGCTTCAATCTGAATTCTTCTGAACAGGAATCTGCGAGCCAAAGTATATTGAATGGCAAAACATCCCAGAGGACTCATCTTAAAGCATATTCGTCGTGTTTGTCGAAACCAGAGAAATAATCAGATGAAAACTTACCGAACGAATGCAAATCCGCGGCTTTCACGCGTATGTCTGTCGCGGGGAATGTAAATATCGCCCACCTCACCGCAGCGTTCAAACACTCGTCTCAAATCATCTGGCGTTGTCCGGTACGTTAGATTGTCGACCTAAGAAGAAGATAACAAATTAGACGGGAACAATATGGTAGGATGCTTCGACCTCCGGATCTTCGGATGGCGGTGCGGCACACAACTTTCTCTTTACTACGCATTAGCTCACAGTCGAGGACGTGGCCGCGTTTGATAAGACCGAGCAAACTTGTTCTCACGTTTATAGGTTTTCCAAAAATGACTCAAAATAAATGAGTAAATTAAATTTCTTTTCATCTGCGTTACAGTAGGGTAATGGCATTGGACAAAACCGTATGCGGAACGTACATTAACTTTTCCGTAAATTTAATGGCTTACCTTCAGTGAGATCATTCCGTCTATTCTCGGAGGAGGACGCGCGTACCCACTCATTTTGAAAGATACTCTATTTTTCACGAATGTTAATTGCTTAAACTCGTTTCGATCACTTTTTCAAATTGGTTTAGAAGATTTTTACTATGGATTACTGGGCACGAAAATTGTGCACGCTCAAATCGACGCGTACAACCAAGTAAAAATGGCTACCTTGGTTCTGTACAAAATGGCTACCCCGCTTTTGCGCCTCATCACGTTGGTTAACCCATCGGTCATGAGATATGGTAAAATATTTCGCTTTTGTATTAACAGAAAATAGACTATAATCACGGAACACACAACAAACAAACCAACAAATTCCAGAGATACGGAAATTAAATTTAATGAAGCGTATTCAAACAAGTTTGCTCCTTCAAATATAAGAAAAAAGTAATATTAAATGACGCTAACAACATAAAATTATGTTGTTGACGAACATAATTCGGTTATCCCACTGTGAAAAGAAAAATATTCGCAAGCAAACGATCATAAGCGAATATGTTTCAAGCAATCAGTGTTCCTCAATTCATGTGAATCTCACGAACAGTAGCGTAATCTATTGTGTCATCCTGTATAATAATCAATGCTATTGAATGTGTTATTATGTGTTATTATGTAAATGATTGATCAATTTTATTACGCGTTAGTTCTCACATTTAAGTAAAATAAATATGGAGTTTAAACAAAATAAGATGTAATTAGCATTCAATATTTTTTACCGGCATTTTTGTAAACAAATAGGTGTCAAATGTCAAAAAAGCGAATAACAAGAAAACAGATGATTTCGTAAAACACGTTTAGTAAGATTTGGCTCGTGGCGGTTGGTAGAATTGATTAAAATCTATGTATAACATTAGTAGATTAGTGCGCTCACATGTAGTTAGTACCATAGTGCCTAAACGTTGGAATTCTATTAACAAAGGATTGCATAAAGTGCTCAACAAAATGCCTCTCGACCCGAAACACATCGCCGAGGCCCAGAAACAGCGATTGAAGCTGAAGCAGAAAGTAGCGAAAGTTTCCCCGGGCATCGTAAACCTTCAGGTGCTGGGATGTGGTGCACCTGGAACACCAGCCTCCGTATATCTTTTCACTGATCAGACTCGGTACCTGTTTAACTGCGGCGAAGGTACGCAAAGGTTAGCGTACGAGCACAAAACCAAGCTTTCATGCTTGGAGAACATTTTCATGACGCGTACGAACTGGGAACGAATAGGTGGTTTGCCAGGAATCTGTTTGACCATGCAGGACGTGGGCGTACCAGCGGTATCATTACACGGACCACCTGGGCTGGACGAGCTTTTCAAGGCCATGCGACGGTTTGTTATATTGAAAGACATGAAAGTCGAAGCTTCCGAGTACAGCACGGGCGATGTGTACGAAGATCACGTTATGACTCTTCGATACGTTGTGATCAACCGTGAACAATCCGACTCTAAAGGTAGCGCCACCGATGAAGAGCAGAAGCAAGAGGAAGCACCGGTCGACGATACGGATTATTATGCGTATGAGCGAAAAAAGGAAACCGGTCCCCAGCAAGAAAGCTCTACCAAAAGCACGAATCCAGCAAACTGGACAAAACGAGAAGAGAATTCTGTGATGGCGTACATTTGCAAGCTCAAACCACGGCACGGTCAGCTGTCGTTAGAAAAATGTGTTGATCATGGCGTTCCGGCGGGCCCCTTACTGGGGCAGTTGAAAAACGGCAACGATATCACGCTACCGGACGGGCGTGTCGTTCGGTCGTGTGACGTGCGCGCCCCGGACGATCCGGGTCCCGTGTTTATGTTTCTGGACATTCCTGAGCGGGAGTATTTGCAGGACTTCAAAGCCAAAGCGGATCTGTTTGCAAAATACCAACAGGAAGCGGACGATGAATCTGACCAGGCTGCTTTTATCGTTCACTTTACACCACTGGAAGTGATGCGCAGCGAGGAGTACCGCCAGTTCATGGATCGGTTTTCCGCCAGCACCCGGCATATTGCATTGAACGAGGTGAATAACTTTTCCGGTTATATTGCGGCCCATCGGATTCAATTCCACTTGAATCAGCTGGATGAACACATGTTCCCGTTGCTGCGGTTCGTTTGCATATAACTGCGAAGCGTTTGAATGTATTTTTATATGAGCTTTTGATTTTTTTTAGCGAGGAAAACAATGATTATAATGCTGCACTACCGGCTGACAATGATTTAGTGCGTTCTTCTTCACTGAGCTACATGCATATACGGCCGCCGAAAGGAATCGATAGGTAAGGAAGCAATAGTTTTAAATGATAATTGATTGATTTTCTAGATCCTGTCAATGTTTGTTATAGGACACTAGAGGCTTGTTTGAATCCAACGGAGTACCTGGCAGAGCTAGAGTTATTACCGGAGTTCAAAGATGTGTTGGCCAAACTTAAACAGCAACTCACACAGCACATGGAACGCCGATCGGTAGCAGTAAGAGCTGAACAATATCCACGCATGATCTTCCTCGGAACGGGATCATCGATACCGAACAAAACGCGTAACGTGAGCGCAATTTTGATCTTGACAAGGTACGAAACATTTTTTCGATGGACCAGTATGGATGATAGCATTGTAGTAATGTGATTGTCGGGCTTTTCCAGTAACAACTCATCGATTCTGCTCGATTGCGGTGAAGGAACAGTTGGACAGATATGGAGGTTTTTCGGAAAAACACAGGCACAAGCTGTATTAAGGTCGATAAAGGCCGTCTACATTTCACATCTTCATGCTGACCATCATCTGGGTAAGGATGGAAAACGGTTCATATGTAGTTACATTTAAACTAATTTTGTTCGATATATTAGGACTCATCGGACTGCTGCAAGCACGTAAGAAACTGTTTGGCGATGAGTGCGAACGCCTGACGTTGCTTGCACCGGAGCAAATTTCCTACTGGCTACGATTGTACGATTGCCGATTCGAAACTATCCACAAAGACTATGTTCTAGTAAAAAACGCGGATCTTGTAAGTGTGATTGCAGTGCAATAATATTGAACCATTTTGAATAATATTGACCATAACTTTCTAGCTTGAAAATCCCCTGAATGATGAGCGTTTGCTAGAGATGGGCATCAAGGAAATTGCTACCTGCCGGGTCCGCCA
The DNA here is from genome assembly GCA_000956275.1 of Anopheles koliensis. Taxonomy (NCBI): domain Eukaryota; kingdom Metazoa; phylum Arthropoda; class Insecta; order Diptera; family Culicidae; genus Anopheles; species Anopheles koliensis. The sequence continues at coordinate 8,011 of JXXB01010837.1, forward strand.
CTGTCCACATTCGTTCGGTGTAGCCCTGAAAGTGGCATCTGTCGGAACGCATCCCGATACCAACATCGAGGGCGACATAAAAATTACGTACAGCGGTGATACCATGCCCTGCGACAGTCTCATAGAACTTGGGCGCGACTCGACTGTGCTTATCCATGAAGCCACAATGGAGGACGAGCTGGCGATGGAGGCACGCATCAAGATGCACAGCACGCTGTCGCAGGCAATAGACCAGGGCCGTCGAATGAACGCACGCTATACGCTGCTGACACACTTCAGCCAGCGTTACGCGAAAATACCACGCCTACGGCCCGACCAGCAGCAATCCGGACTCGGCACGGATCTGGGCATAGCATTCGACAATATGGAAGTGACGCTAGACGATCTGCCCGTACTGTGTAAGTTTTATCCCGCCCTGAAAGCCATGTTTATCAGCCACTTTGAGGAGATGGAACAAAAGGCCCTCAAACGGGGCAATAAAAAGCTACGCCTGGAAACGGCGAAAAATAGTGCCGATATTAAACAATGTTCACCCACGCGGTGATCGAATGATAACGAACGAAATAAAAGAGAAAACTGTCCGCGTTAAGTCAATAAAAAAAAATATACAAAATGTAGCAATTAGATTTTTGAGAATGTTCGATTTATTTCTCACTTCACTTAAGTTTCAATGTATATTTGTTTTTTTTTTGTTTGCACTCGACTAAAGGGTGTTCGATAGCTTTTTGCTGTAAGTTGTTTTTTTTTGTAACCTCTTCATCTGGTGTATTCACGTTCTTTATTCTGTGTGTGTTACATACTCTTCAAGCTTTCATATGAAATGTATTACACTTTTTATTTGTTTCTTAATGCTTGCATTATATAGTTTTAAATTGTTTTGTTTTGCTCTCTCTCAAATAAAGCATAGCCATATAAATTGATGATGTTTTTAGTATGTTTTTCGTTCGTTTTCTTATCTTTCCACATTTCCGTACCTTGGGCCACTTAGATCGGTAGTTTCTGTTTCCATGTGCACTTATCTTAATCCGTTTACGATGTTAAACATTTCATGATGGTACCGAGAAGTTAACCAGCTTTACGGAAGCTTGAATCGTAGATTCAACGGATAATTTCAGTGGTTTTAGGTTTCCACAGCCTCATAGGTCAGGTTGAACGACTAGTGCGGGTGTTAGGTAGCGTTAACGTTTTACTTGCTTTTATACAGCATTGCCTTTGTATTAACATTCTCTTTTTGTTTGGAATTTGCTAGCACTTGATACCGTAATTCCGCATGCGAGAGAGAGAAAGATGGAGCGGGGTTGAAGCAAATGCGGAAATATATTTTGCATTTTACCACAATCACATTTCGACACAGTCACTTAACGTTAACGAAGTATTCAGTCGATCAAAAGTATAATGCACTGCGCGATGAGATTGTTTAATAAAACGTGTTTCTGAGATAGCATGGTACCAAAGTGGCAACATACATTGACATGCTCATTTATTCGTTTTTTTTGGTTTTTGGCATCTTACCCAAGCTAAAGGAGTTGATCTGAGACGGTAGTGACAAGAAACAAGTTTCATAGAAAAGTTGGCAACATAAATTCGATAGTTTGTTGTTGATTAACGGAGGGGATTATACGGTGTATACGGTGTGTTGACCAGCACCTGCTCGGTATCATTGTTCGTAGATATACCTAATATTTGATTGTTACATCTTAAATCTGTTTTGTTTTTTTTGGGATTTCTTACAAAACCGATTAGTACATGTCTTAAAAGGCGATGCTGATTTCGATATCGAAACGAATTTAACGTACTTATATGTTGTGTGCTGCGAATGCGATGATGATTAGATGCTCCTCTTGCTATTTTTCTATAATGCTGTTTTCAAACATTTATATACTTCTGCCCTATGTAACGTACCCCCGGAGCGCAACCCCTTCGCACTAATTTGTAAATGTTTCATCACCAGAGAAACGCATCGAAGCACTTTAGCAAATTCATGTTGGAGCTCATTCAATCATTTGTCATTCTTTAATTTACACGTTCAATCTTAGTGCATATGGATTATTATGACACCCGCGTAAAAAGAACATTTGATTTGGAAGGTGTTCTATTAGCCTAAAACCTTACTCCTAACCATATTGTATGGCTCTCACCGACGAGAATCAATGCGCCGGTGTTTGCGTGCAATTCCTTATGAATCCTTTATCGGTGCTACTTTCATTTTTTACACACCAACCCTCCTTCATTCGCACGGTCCCGCGGAGGAAAAATCGCTGACACGCTATTGAGATTTACACAGTGATTACACTATAGGTTTATTTGTGCTTGGAAATGTTTCAAACATTACTATTGCGTTCGTAGCCGTAGGTATGGTTTTTGGTTTCGTAATATTGGTAGTAGAGTCGATTTGGTAGAAAAAGCTTACACGGTGTGAATGTTCTCGGTGTGTCCGGTGTGTGTTTTGCTCCGCACGCATTACATACGTGGCCGTTTGCTAGCTGTGTTTTCGTGAGTGAAGGGTGTGGTTCGTGTTTTACTTCTTTTACATATTTGTAATACGCATTTTATATTGCTGCACACGGATGCTGGTGACGGTGCTCCGGCATCAGTCGCGTCAAACGATCCTTGTACAAAGCGACGCCTCGCTTAAACATGCTTATAGAAAAAGATTGAAAATAGATCTTAGCTACAAATTGGTCGGAGTATATCATGTTGTGTTAGGTGTAAGTATATACTGTTATTGATTTATTCCATCGGTTCGTGTACGCACCGGAGACAGGCTCTATCATCATTTGAAACGAATGCATTAATGTAATGTCGAGCGCAACTCTGCAACCGGCGTCTGTTAATCTTACTCTAAGCACTACAATGATCTAGCTGATTTTGGTTTGCGTCTCTCGTTTGCATACAATATATCTCCATTACGAACGCCATGCACGTAAAAAACATTCAACATTACACTGAATTAACTGTGTCACGAAGAACCCATAACTATACGGTAACAAAGTCTGTTGAAACGATGTCAACTAAACGGTTCGACTGTTCCTTGTCGATAGATTTGTGTGAAAATTTAGCTATTACGAGAACGTCTGGGTAAATAGGTTCCGGTTAGCATCGTTTGTGCAGCTCTCGATATGAAATGATTTCTTGAGATTCATATGTTCTGGCACGTTCATGATTTGTAAGTTTCGTTATTACTTCGTTGAGAGCGTGGTATAAATACTGATCAGTGTGTGTGCAGTGTTCAGCATTTTCAGGTATTGGAATCGTCTGCTCGTTCATATTGTGTTGGTCTTATAAATTAATTTGACATGAAAATAAAACAAAGTTCTCACAAAGCTGTGCTCACAAACATTAAAGTTCTCCGCCATACTTTCGACACCCCATATAACCTTAAAATGTCTTCATGATGATAACTTTTACGATTTAAACATTACCTCCTGAGAGCTACGCACATTGTAATGATTTCTATCACCCGAAATGGTCTCATCAGTAAGCGCCCAAACGGGAACTTATGGAACATTTATGCACAGGTAAACTTATCATAAAAGGTGTATTTTATGTTCAGCATCGTCATCATTCGTCAAGCCGCAACGAATGCGAAATGAGTGCTTCAAACGAAAGCCAACGAGAACCGAAATGAATCGTCATGAATCGCATTTTATCACAAAACCCCGCCACTAAAACGGGTGTGAAATGGAATTGCTTTCACGTTCAGGAATGGATGACTCGTGCAAACACTCACTTCGATCCCTCGAGTCTGGCTGATGTATTCCGTATTCTTCTAGGGTACGACTAGACGCATCGTTTTCCGCAAACACACACAAACATGTGAAGTGTTCAGAAGTATAGTTTTGCTGAGTCCACAACCACCGGGCTATGGCCAATTAACACAAATGTGCGGATCGTGTCGTGAAGCATCCTTCAAATTAATTCTGTACGGGGTGTAAGCCATTAACCAGATGTCGATGGCAATGGAATGTATATTAGCGGGCTTTGGAAGATACACTGTCCGCTATCGGGTGTAGTTTGGGGCATCGTATATCTTTCATTGGAAGAAAGTTAAGGTACTTAGGTTGCGTGTTTAGGACACAAATTTTGAATAAAGGCAAACAAACATTAAGTGCACAGATATGGAAGAGCTGGAGTGTTTTGTTTTCGTTAAATAAAATGTCCTGTTCGTTCCGACAAATATAACAAGTTTCTTCTACATACACACACATATAGAGAGAGCATGGCAAGCGAGAAGTGTAGCATGGCAGTAAGCAATAGCCTAGCCTTCCATCGGAAGCAACAGGAACAGGCGAATCACTACAGTATCACTACCTTCCTCCACGCTCAAACAACGAAACGAAACCGAGAGTACAAGCGTTGTACAATATATTTTCACTATCTAGATTGGTAGACCACGTGGTGTACGACTTTCTTTGGTGTAGGTTTTGTTAGCTTCAGAATTAAATGCTCACTTCTAGCAAAGCTCAGCATGAGTTATCATAACGAAACGCACACAGATGAGTTGAGTAAGTTTTCCCCGCACGGGGGAACTCTTCTTCCGTTCGATTCGGCACGCGGTTTCACGCTGTTGCATGCTCCAGTAAAAGAGTCCGCTAGTGAGCTAGTGAGCGCCATCGCAGCTATTTTCGCTCCACGATTTCCAGTATCTTCCATCCCTACCGTTGCATTGATAGCAGTTTAAGTGGCGTCAAATGTTTTTATATTTAATTATGATACGATGTTGACTGGTTAACCTTTCATTTCCTCATAGCCATTTTGCCCCCGCTCGACCTTGTTTAACACACTTATTCCTTCATCTACTATGGTGCTGATTACCTTTACTGTGTCGAGTTTACGAATGTGTGTGATGAGGTGAGTAATGTGTCTGAGCTACTGAGATAAAGTTAAAAAAACATACAGTACATTCAAAATGTAATAAACGTTTCGCACATGCATGTATACGATTAATGGAATGTTTATTTATGATGCCTAACTCTAACTATTCTTCTGCTCGCGAGCCTCCCTAACCTGCCGGCCGATCACAAGTATTCAGGTTTATTTTCGATCTCTCTTTCTCTCTCTCTCTCTCTCT
>JXXB01010962.1:0-10294 GCA_000956275.1 Anopheles koliensis
CAAATAAACAGGAAAGCTTAAATAAATCATTAAGGTAATGCACGTTAGGAAAGCAACGACATGTTTATGCTTGTGAAACATGGAACATGAAAAAATATAAACAAAGGAGCCCGATGCAGTTAGCTATAGTAATTATTACCACTTTGTCTTTATCCTGCTAATACATGTCTTTCGTATAAAAATAACTAGGCGATTGGTGCGGCTTTTTGTGTTTCGTTACCAGTCGTGTGTATCTTTCGAGTCTCCTGCTTCATGACTCTCGTTCACAACCGCCGCGTACCACCCTCGCGCGTCCTTATTCAATAAGAGAGTGTCCTGTGTGTACTAAGACGGAGAAAGAATCGGGTATCGGGGGAGTTAGTCCCTGTCAAACTGTCTTAGTGTCCGCGTCCCGTCATTGTTGAATTATTGATTACAAATTTTTAATCGATATTTTTCTTTTTTTCTTATTTTGCTCCTTGCTTCTGTGTCTTACTGTTTCGTGTGCTCTGGCACAATGGTGTCAATATGTGTCACGACCACTGGATTATCCTGACTTGGCGGTGGCGGTTTTTGAAACGGTGTGTGTCCGTTGCTCGTGCTGCTTCTATGACCTGGTGGCGATGATGATGATGGATTGATTGGTGCGCCTGTCACTTCTACGTCATCCCGGCGAACGTCGTTGTGTCCGCTCGATATCGGGACGTACACATTCGCTGCTTTACATCTATCGATGGTCGTCTTCTGTGTATTGTGTGCTCTGCAGTTTCCGGATTGGCAATGCATCGCCCGCTAGGGTAAGTGTCGTCGTCACCTTTCATCTGGGTCACATGAGATTAACGATGGTGGTCGTATGAATTCATTTTCTCTATATTTCTCTTCACTTTGCAGCCCAAACATAGAGGACGATAATCCAAACAACGGTTCGGATAGCGACGACGGTGGAGACGGTGAATCCAAGAAACGTAACTCTAGTGATACCTCATCGAACGAAAGTGCGGATGAATCATCGAGCGAGGACTCGAACATTGGCAATAAGCACGGCGGTTCCACGCTTTCGACGACTGGTGGTCCGAACGGAACGGACCTGCACGCAGTCGGCACGGGGGTTGGTGGTGCAGGACCCGGTACGGGAACGACCGAGCCGGTTGGTGCTGGTGGAACCGGCGCCGGCAGCAATAGCAGCCCCGTCCGGAGGCCCATCGATTGGTCCTTAACAAACTTTCTCAACAAAAGTCAACAAGTGCCAATAAGCGAAAGTGCCCCCCACACGATCGGTAGTGGACATTACCATCTTCATCATCACAATCAACACCAACAACAGCAACACCACCTGCAGGTTAATCACGAGGAAAACTCGATATCGTCACCCGTCCGGCCATCACTCCGATTGGGGGGCGATGTTGGTGTTGGTGGACCCGGATTAATCGCATCACCCATCGCGGACGGACGTTGCGCTTCCGGTGCGTCGGTAAAAAACGAACCCTTGCAACCGCTGGACGACGATCACTTGTCGAACGCGAGCAGCAGTGCGAGCAATGGCGAGCCGCTGCTGTCGACGGCAGGTGCGTCGTCCACCAGCGTGAAGCAGGAACCGTATCCCAGCGAAAACAGTGCCTCATCGCCGCCCGGTATCAAGAGCGAGCTGAAGGATGACGGCGCCGATCGGTTGTCGTTGTTGAGCCCGGCCAAAAGCCCGGAACTGCAGCCTCATCTCGGTGGCACCTACGGCGGTGGTCATCATCAAGCTCACCAACAGCAACATCACCACCAACTTCTTCTTCACCAGCAGCATTTGTTCGGTGACGGAACCGTCGAGCAGGAGGATGTGATAAGTGCCCTACAGGAAGCCAAAGAGTTTAGCCTGATCAAACCCATCTCGAGTATGTCGGGTTCGGATTCGGATGAAGCCGACGTGCCTACGGTGCCACCTCCGCTGCTCGGTGAGATCGAACCGCCTCGCGTTATCAACATGCTGCACCATCATCACCCCAACAGCCACCACCTGCTGTCCGAGGATCCGCTCGTGCCCGGTAACGGCGTAGGAGGAGTGTCATCCGCCACGGGCGCCGGTGCTGTGGCGAAGAAGAAGAAACGAAAACGCAAACATCTCGGTTCGGGCAATGAACGTGAACCACGTGATAGTTCCACCAGCAGCAGCGAGGACGAACGGTACGGTGTTGCTGGAGCACGACGAAGTCGATCACAGTCGTTCGAAAAGGACAAAACGCACCTGAAACCGCGCGGTCGACCGCGGAAAGGGCACAGCAGCAATAATACTCACGGCAGCGGCGGTGGTACGACGAGTGCCGCTTCCAGCGCACGCTATTCCGACGCGGACTCGATTGCCAGCGGTGGTGGTGGACGCCGGTCTAGTAAAACGTTGTCTTCTCACGGATCGACTCCGACGAAAAAGGGTGCGATTAGCTCCTCCACCACCATTCCAACGTCGTACGCCGGTGATGCTGTTGCTGCTGCTGCTGCAGTAGCAGCTGCCGGCATTATGAGCCCTCCGATCAGCATACCGTCCGTGGATGGGATCGTCGTGCATTCGAAGAAGGCACATTCGCGCAAAACGCGTGACAAGATTCTCAGCAGTGAAATAGCGATCACCACCGATAGCAGCTCATCTTCGTCCGGGTCGTCTGGAGATGAAGGTGGTGGTGGTGGTGGCGGCGGCGTAGCTACAGCCTCGTTCGCTGAATCGATGGCCGATTCCGATTCGGGCAATGAACGATCAACACCACCGGTACTAATACCACAGCCTGCAACGACGACAACTACCAATGAGTTGGTTGATCTGGCGCCAATGGTTAAGACGAAAAAACAGAGAGCGAAGAAGAAGCTCGAAAAAGCGATGGCGTCTGGCGTTCCCACGAACAACAACATATCGCCCAGCAAAGGTGCTGGTGCTGGTGCTGGTAGCGACACAGTGATAAAAAATGGTCCCAGCAACGGTAGTGGCAGCAGTAGGAGCAGCAACAACTTCCAGCATCTTTCTTCTGATAGCAACGACGAGTAAGTGTTTATTTGCTTGAACGATTCTTGATTCATTAAACAATCTTTAATTACACATAGAGTTCAGGTTCCTCATATGTTGATAATTAATTGATTTCGGAAAGTCGAGAATAAAAGATGAGTTCATGTAGACCAAAGAGATTGTAGACCGAAGGCATTGGGAACAAGAAAATTAATTGTAAAATTTTTTTAACTAATTGTGGTATACACTCAAACTAGTTGTGTTATTTTATCGATCTTACAAGTAATGTACATTTAGAATGGCAGAAATGAATGAAAATAAGTTATGAATATGCTATGTGATGTTTAGGCTCATTAATATCGGAATATGTAGATGTTAAATTAGTGAAATTGCATTTTGTAGCATTTGTCTAACAATTAGAAAATTTGTTTACAAATATTCAACATTCTATTCTATTTTTATTTTCCAGAAGACCTTCAATAATGTCACCCCCGTTCCCCACCAATGGAGGTCGGGTGATGGATGTTACCACTGGCGGAAATTTTTCGAAAAAGTCACGTAAACCGTCAACCGCTTCGATCAGCCAGACGTCGGTTGATGAGGATGAGACACGCGTGATACCGCCGAACTCTAGTGGTACGAATGGGAACAAAACGGTCGACGATGATGATGACGATGATGACGACCGTTCCGACAGCCGTAGTGATAGCGACAGCGATGCACCAGCCAAAAAGGAGAAGGTATGTACCAAAAAAAAAAACACATTACATGTAGTAAAGAATAAAAAAACCTTTAATTTATATTTTTCAACTAAATTTTTCAGAAACAAAATAAAAACAAAAAAGCCGCACTGTTTGCCCGGGTGTTTATAAACACTGCTGCTTCCAGCGGAGGAAAGGGTAAGGGTGGCAAGGGCAAGGGGGGCAAGGGCAAGGGACAAGTTTACATTGACCATGTGGATGAGCTGCATCTAGCGAAAGCGAACGGACCATCAACTACGCCTAATGCCACGCAAGCCACGGACCAGCGTCGGTCAGCTGCATCGACACATCTTACCGTACCGCCGGTAAGTCATGTCGGCAATGGGGAAACGCCACCCCGACCACCATCGGCTACCGCGGGAGATAGTCGCCCGAGTAGTCGAAGCGGTGGTACCACAGCCGCCGTGGTGTCACCGTCGCTGGACAAGATGCTGTTGTCCCATCATACCAGTGGTGCCTTAAATAACAATAACCGGGCCATTATCTGCCGGATCGATCTAAGCCGATTGTCGAAAATTCCACCGCCCCCTTCACAAAACCACCGATCGCAGCATCAACAGAGCTACAGCTCACACCGAAGTAGTTCTTCCGCACGACAAAAAAGCAAGAGTCCGTTTGATCCGCAGCATAGTAGCAAACGGCGACGTAACTCGGTTGGCCAGCAGCAACAGGTGGATCATCTCGATCGAAGCGGCAGCTCGGTTCACAGTTCCTCCTCGACGCCACGGTTACTGGACGAGCGGGTAGCGAGTCGGTTACTACCGGACGAGTCGGCATCACCCGGGCGCGAAAATGGTGGTGGTGCGTTACGGCATCGTAGCAATTCCATCAATAGCGATCACAGCGGGGCGGCACAGAAAGCGCGCGATTATCGCGCCGGTATCGATGGTACCTATGGCAATAATTCGCCGTCAATGTTGCATCGCACGGGTGCTGCCTACGGCAACCATAATCATCACCTGCTAGCCAACCAAACGGACGCAGCCAGTGGGACAAAAAAGTACGAGGAAAAACTGTTGACAAAAACAGAAAAGCTCAGCTATTCTGAGCAGCAGCGGTTGAAGGAGGATAAAGGATCGCTGCTAATTGGTGGTAGTGCTGGTGGAAAATACTCTAACTATGGAGCTGGTATGATCAAGCAGGAGGGTAATGCAACACCCCAATCTCAGTCACTGATTAAGCAGGAGTACAACAGAGACGATCTGTTGGCGGACAGTAAGATGGGGAGCAAGCTGACTAACGGAACGACGGTGCTTGGTGATGGTGATTCGACTGCTGGCAGTGCTAGTGGGCGCATGAGGAAACGCTCAACTAGCTCCGGTAGTAACAACACGTACAAAGAAAAGCGTCGGAAAAAGGACAAATCATCTAACAACTCACAGGTGAACTTCTTTCGCTCTTCGTGCGTGATGCTACTCGGTGAAGAGACCGGTACCGCTTAGGTTGTAGCGGTCAGTCTTGAGTTGAAAACATAGATTTGACACTAGGAAAATTGTATTGGCAGAAGATAAAATTTCATAAAATTTACTGAAAACCAATATTCAGAACCGGCGGTACCTTCTCTTCACTTAGGAAATCATTTATAAGGATATTGTTGCTATTTAATTTGTTTGGCCACTTTTGACGCGTTTTCAGACTGACCAACTCGATCAACTTCCTCCAACCAATCACGATCGGTTAGACGATTGTGCGCCGGGGGCTGTGGGTTCGGGACGGGCATCCGTGGGAGCAGTTACGTCGGAGCGTACCTCTATCATCAGCGGACAGTTGCAGCAGCAGCAGCAACTCCAGCAACATTCGACAGCATTACATCACAACAGCAGCAACCATCTAGGCCTGCAACAGCAGCACCACGATCGTTTCGATCCGGCCACCGGTGCACCGATTTCGACGGACGTCGGCATGCCGGTCGAGGTCGTTCCTCCGGTTCAAATAAAAAAGGTGTACGTGTCGTACTTCGAACGTGACGACGAAATACCGGAGATAAGGGACCAGGGGCGGTTTCTGTCGGAGGCGAAACGGTTGAAGCATGCGGCAGACCGGGAAGGGGACCATTTGGCGCAAGCAATGTTATACCTGGAGGCGGTGCTGTTCTTCCTGCTCACTGGCGACACGATGGAGCGCGATCCAATCACGGAGAAGGCTGCCTTCACGATGTACAAAGATACGCTCTGTTTAATTAAGTGAGTGTGTGTGTGTGAGAGGAAGCGAAAGACACTGAACAAAATTATAATTTAGAAGCATGGGAACAAGAAATATGTTTTAATTTTTCCATCTTTTTATCTCTTTTTCAGATTTATTTCATCCAAATTTCGCAGCCAACTGCAAAATCAAACGATGCAGGGTAATATTCACACGAAGGTGGCCATTCTTAGGTAAGCTTGCAAGTCGGTGCTGGCTTGCAACAAAGACGTTGTCCAGTTGTCAAACGGAAGGAAAATGACACATATGTGCCGTTCGTTCACAATTTTTAGCCTACGCTGTCAGTCGTTAATCTATCTGAAACTGTATAAGATGCGGCGGCTAGACATGAAGGAGACCGGTAAGACGATTGGTGAGTTCAACCACAAAACGAGCACGGTGCCGGCGGAGTTGGCCAATGGAAACACTCCGTCGCCACTGTCGCCAACGTCGGTTGGATCGCAGGTAAGTTGTGTAGATTGCAATCAGCTTTCGTTTTAGTGGTTTTTCGTATAGTATGTGATATCTATTTTATTCTCGCTATTCCAGAGCTCCGGTTACAGCTCTGGACAAAACAATCAGGTTGGATCGATGCCACCAATGAATTCGTCCCCTGCCCAATGCATTATTATGCCAATAAATGTGAGTAAAATTAACACACTAACTTTTGTTTTGTTGTGCTTTCTACATTTATACGTAATTCTTAATAATTGTTTTTGTTTTTTTCGTACAATTTTCAGGTCCACGCTGCGTATCAAAAACAGACAACGTTATTCACGCATCTTTCCACATGCTTTGATCTCTGGGAACAAGCGGATAACTTAGTGTCAAGGGGGAATCACGTCGGTGAGTATTGATACCAAAGAAAATCGAGCGATTCTTAGTATTGGGCGGGTAATCAATCTAGTAACTCATACACTCATTTCTTTTTGCAGATTTTTTCGTAGATCTAGACCACGAGAACGGACCTATGACGCTGCACAGTTCGCTGTACAATGTTGTAAAGTATGTACAGGCCGGTATCCAGAAACTGCGGCGCATGTAACATTGGGTCCTGCTGGTAGAACCGGTGCAGAAACAGCTAGAACCGTTCTAGCCAGTTAGCTATCCTTACTGACAATAATAAGCGCAACGACGGTGTGGGGATAGAAGTAAAGGAAAGGAAAGCATCATTCGCGAGGACTGCCATTGTCTGTGTTTATGAGAGATCTTCAAATGGAAACAAACATTCTAGCTGAACTGGATGTGATCGTCAGATGATCTATCCTCACACTTTCTTCTAATACACTAACGCCATTATCTCATTCGATAGATTGTGATGATGATATTAGTTATGGACCAGCACCACCCAAACATAACGTTTGATACGGCACGATCGCATAATCAAAAGAAATGGGTATGAAGCAATAGAGGAAAGCAAGAGCATGGCTTCATCAAACTCAGGATCATTGTGGAAGTGGTGTTTTCGCCTGTAACCGCCATGCTGAACGGGTGAATTCTTGCAATCAATCAATCATAAGCAAACACGTGGGAACATTCGATGAACGCGAGGAGCAACCAACGGTGAAGTGGGTGGCAAATCAACATCAGATAAAGATAATCAGCAGCAATAGTGGCAGCAGCGGCAGCAGCACCATCGTGATCATTGATCAACCAATATGGCTCAAAGGTTCTTCTTTTATTTCCATTTTACTGCCAGTAGAGGCAGCTAATTGAGTTTCGTTTGCACAATGACCACTCCGTAGGGCACAACATAACATGCAAACTATGCTGTTTTATCTTCTAGTTTAAAATTAGTGTTTAAAAACGAATTCAATTGGAGTTAGCTTATTAAAACACGTTTAATACACTAAAGGCCACATAACAGGATGTACCGGTTGTTTTGTGTCACGGTTTTTTTCCGACCTGATTGCCATTCAATCTTATATTTGAAACATATTTTTAAATTTCTCATCTGCAAAATTCAGCAAGTAGTAGAATTGTGTAATGGTTCCTAACTAATGGTTCGCTCTTACTCACTACGCCGATGGCAAAGCCATATAGGGAAAACAGTGTGTGTGTATGTGGGTGTGGTGAGGGGAGCGATTTTTTCCTTCATTTGTTTTTGCAAGGAGAATACACTTCCTTTACCTTTTGAGGCCAACTAAGTGTCGTTCCGACTTCCTAAATGTTAAAGTTATCTTATTGCTCTGAATACTTTTAAAATCACATGGATTTTCAGAAGGTTTGCGTGTGAATAGGCGCAATGGTAGACTTATGTGCGAGCCGGAAATGTTTATATATACTCTGCAGAACGTATCCCGCATTGTGAAATTAGTCAGATATGTTTGATATGCTGTACGTAAAACGGTTTTTTATACGTTGTTTATATATTTTTAATTATTTACATGCTTAATGCTCACGTAAGCCAATAGTTAGAGCGGGGAAAAGTGGGAAGAAAGGAGGCATAGCTCATACAAAAGACTTAACCGAAGAGACAGAGAAAAATGGCAAGACTTTTAGAGGAAGATTAAAAAAAGAAGCACTCCCATAAGAGAAGAGACACGTTCAGTGGTTTTAGCGCAACGGCAGCATGCAACTAGAAACTATATAGGGCAACTGTAGCACAGAGAAAACAGTCATCAGAAGGAAATAGAAACAGACATATTGCATATAATAGTAGCTTAATTTATTCACAGGTTTTGTTAATTGACATACCATACAGTGATTTCGATGGGAAAGTCAACAAAAAGCGCCAGATGAGGCGCTATACAAAACACGAACGTAACACGGAACAGCAGCAACTCAGCAACAATACAATGATCGTGGTTAAAATTCAAGATTCATTAGCTAAATTTTAGTCAAATGTGAGTGTTTACGCAAGTGCGGTATTTCCTCTGTTTCGAAGCTCACCCTCTGTACACACGCTTGTATTCTTCGTACGACACAGAAGACACATGGTTTAGCGGTGGCAACTCCGTTGCATTATCGTATTTTATCTGCTGTCAGCAATATTACGTGTATATTGTGGTAGAGGTGCTCTTTTTCTGATTCTATAAACTAATGACTTGTTTCGTTATATGTTAAGCGCGTGAAATCAACTACAACTATACTACAACAGCTACAGTGTACGGGGTTCAGTATCCTATTTTTGTTAGGGTAAGTGTACTGAGTTTTGGCAGTTTTCGGCAGGGAATGTGTTTAAAATCTCAAATATAAGTTTCGAGTTCAATGGAAAAAAAAAATGGGTAGCTTACGTTTTGCAATAATAATGATGATTTTTTTCCCAAATAATTCCATTTACATCAGTATATTGGTATTATTTATTATGTTGCTAAACTATCATTCATCGTGATGTTAGCGAAATTTCGGCAGATTTCGAGAAATGATTAACACAATTTTTCAATGATTTTGCTATTTTTTAATAATGATTAATCGTTTGATAATGTGTACAAAGACTTCCAGACTTTCATTCCAACATTTGATGTTGAAATCATCGTCAAAAATGATCCTCTTCATAGCCGCAAGGGTAACCGTATTTTAAAGAATTGAGCATTTCAATTGTCTCTTTTGGAAGTAAATTAAGAGAATAATTATCCTTTACCTATTTTATTTTCTTTTGTCGATACTTGACTGAAACAATGAAACAAAAACAGTGTTTGGATTTTGGAATCTTCCTTTTGAAACAGAAAAGGTATGTACATGAAAGTGCACCATCAGTTAAATCATCAGTTTCATGATTTCTGATGCCGTGAAAAAATATGACACGTTTTTTATGAAAAAATGCTATACTAAATTGCCATGAATTGGTACACTTACCCTACCTGTTTCTACGTTGAAATTTTTTTTTCCGTTCCGTTTGTAGTGGTTTTATATTATTCGTTTTTTGTATTTTATGAGTGGGCGTGTCGTTCTTTATTGTTTTGTTTTATTTTTAATTTACGTGTTTTCATAATTTATTGATACAATATAGTCACACTGCATCGCGTAATAGCTCAAATTTTGTAATAATTTTAAAACGAACGGTAGTTGGTTCCCTCTACGGTTATCGGAATGTAAATATTGTTCATCTCAAGGATGGGCTTATGTATTCCGAGCATGTACACAATTCACCTCCGTCATTTACCGTCTGGCAGAAGAGGCTGACAGAAATTCTATAGAAAAAGTTAATAAAGTTAAGAGGTAATTGAGGTATGAAAATTCTCAAGCTTTTATTTGTTTTAACATTCTGTTCAAATTTTGTTGTTTTCGATACGTTTTGTTTTGTTCAAAAAAATGAGCTTTTTTTAGTTAGGATTTTTTTATTACAATTTTTGTTTAATAGATGTCTGTGTTTGTTTTGCGTGTTCCCTGCGGGACCAATGGTTTCATATCAGCATTACTCCTCTCTTTCTCTCTCTTTCTCTCTCTCTCT
>JXXB01010966.1:0-12094 GCA_000956275.1 Anopheles koliensis
TGCTCACTTGCTTGTATTTCAACGCTAGCAGTAAAAGTAAAACTGACGCGATGTTAAAGCATTTCTCATGCTTCTCGTGCTCAGGCTAGCGTAGCCTTCACAGCGATTTGGTTTAAAGCACAGGTAAAGGAAAAGCTGGAACGAAAGTAAAAAATCGTTGATGCACCTTAGTTCACCTTACCGTTGCGGCATCGACCGAAGCAAATTGCCGGCGGCTACGTTGAGCAAAAAATGCGCTTACCTAACTAGCAAAAAAATGCGATACTCCTCCATTCGTACTGCAACCTTACTAAACATTGCATCCCATTGGGATCGTTTAAGGTTTGCTTTGCCATATTTTAGATCACGTTCGCACACCGTTCGCATGTCGAAGAACATTAATTTTACTTAACTTCTGTGAAACCGTGCTCCACGGTGCTGTTTTACAGTCCCCGAACAGCTGCAGCGCCCCTTGGTTGTTGGGGATTAAAAGTAATAACTGGATGCCGCGCGTTTCTGCCGTTATCTCTTTTAGCTTTCAACAATATTATTTCGTCTGCTATTCTTGCACAAAGGTGTCTACGTATTTGCATCTTGTTTCTGTGTAGTAATACATTAACTTCGGATAAACAGTGTGATTTTTTCAGTTTTTGACGATGCTCATTTGTCCATTTCTCGGTCTTTTTATATTGATTTGTTTTTAACTTTGCAACTTTCGTTGGCTTTATGTTTTGTTTCGTTTTATTCCGTGACGGCAACAAAAAGTGAAAGTTCGAAGTGAAAGTTTGCAATACAACAATACCCAGTGAAGATCCGACCGAAATCGGAAGCAACAGTAATTGCGGAGCAAGGCTTCCCTCTGTACTGTTCTCCGTCAAACTCGTGATTCTGGGAGCCAACCGAAACCGAGCTACGTTTCGTTTCGTGTGCCTACGCGTGGGATTAAATTGACTCTAGTAGGGAGTCCTTTCATATGAGAGACTCCCTAACGGAGTCAGATTGATTCCGGTAGCGCACAGTCAACAAAAAAAGCATCGTGACCCTTATCGTGACCGATTCGGTGTGTTTTATTTTCTTTGTTGGTTGTTTGCTTTTGTTCCGGAGCGTTCGAGCACTATTGTTTTGTGTATTTTTGGTTGAAGTTACTAGCATTAATGTTTGTTCCGTTTCCGATGATTTTTTACTCTTCGTTTTTTGAAGACGAGACTGTTCCATGAGCATTATAAAATTTTGTTAAATTATATTAGTGAAAGCACCTGTAATGCAAGAACTTTTCGTAATGGAGACGCCCAGTCGTTTAAACGTTCAGCGTAATGGAGACGCCCGGTGATTCTTAGTCGTACACGATGGAAGTTCCAACGTAGCAACCTTTCCTTACGGTTGATTAATGCTATGATGCTGATGAGCTTTATTGATGGATTCGGTGGAATACGTAATAGGCCTTACTTTATCTACATTGTCTCTTCATTCTTCGTCGTTTTCTCCTGACTACATCGTGCATATCCAATTTTACTTCAGTAAAAGTCAAATTATGGGGAACATTCGTCTGCTAGGTATTACAGCAAACTTTTCCTACCCCAGACTCTTTGCGGTCAATCTTATTATCTGACATTATTCATTAAATTACTGACAGTACCTCAAGTCACGCTTACGGGATCAAGCATCACCATGCTGAGCTTTTGTTTAACATGATACGCATAACTCCTGTCATTAAGTATATTTTCTCGGAACCGACGTTCATATGAACCACAAGAAGATTTTGACTCAGGAGGCTGTGATTAACGTGAGGCGCAGTCAAGATGGTTTACGTGGAAGGTGAAAAGCGAATGGGGAACGATAAGCGAAGCAAACGTAAATTATACGCTGACGCACATTCTTTAGATAAAGATTTTGTTTTGTGATTGTAATGTGTGGCATCATATGACATCATTTGTGGTTAAATTTCGAAATTCTCATAAAAATGTTATGTTACCTTCACTATTGTTTATTAAATTATTGTAAAAATAACACAATACACTTCTTCAATTCACATTTTATTGTGCGTAATCATTAGCAAACAACATTCCTGAGCATTTACGTAACACAAAAGCTTCGCGTTTGCACTGCACGCAAAGTACAAAAAAAAACGCTAAATACAAGGTACCAAAATCACGCCACAAACGGTGAAATGATACAAAACGCAAAGCAATCTTTTATTGATTTATCTAATTTAACAACTTCAGGCAAGCTTGCAGTTGTAACTTCGACGATATAGCCAACAGCTTTCAGCTACGGCACGGCACGTCCATACGATGCGAAAACTGTTCAGAATGGCCAATGCCCGTCCAATCCGGATTATCGTTGTAGCTAAGCCGCTAGGAATGGATTTCGATAAAATAGCAACTTTTCCTTCCCGGACTGCAACCGGTTTCGTGCTGTGGGAATTGCCTGGTTTTTGCTCAACTTTTGCCATCCTTGTGGATTACAATAATCATTTCATAGTTGTAGCTAGTTTTACCTTTTTTAAATACATTCCATTGAACTTTCATTTTCTGTTTGGACCAGTTTAAAGTGCCCACAATTCGTACGAGTTTTTAAATTGCTACGAATTGTGCAACTTGTTTCAGTTTCATGAAAAATAATATAAAATAAATTGATTTATATTTTTGTACTATTTATATGCCTGTAAAGTTTAGATCATACAGCAAATTAAATGATGCAAAATAATGACCTTAATATTAATAAACCCTTTCCAGCATCAAATACGCTCGATCACGCGCTCAATCCAATCAATTGGTTATATCATTATCCTGTACATTCTTTTCACGGCACGGCGTATTTTTTACCGTCATCACTTTTAAAGCTTTTTAATAAAACCATATTTTTACACAGGTGTAACCAAACAGTTGAACAAAAACACCAATAACACCATCGTCGTTTGAACGTAGGATGCGTATCTCATTATTTTTCGCCGCTTCTTTTATCGGACGCAATTAATTAACAGCATGTAGGCTTAACTCATTATTGCTAATGAATGGATGCATCAGCGCACCAAGCCCCCCGCGAGCTATGCTGCGGTATGATTTTGCGACGGATGTAAATCACAGAAGTACCTCAGCATGATTAGCACGCTGAGCGCGTGACAAATCACACTACATTATCGATTCCTCAAGCGCCATTCCAATCAAATGTCATTAATTAGGTTCACGTTCGTCCGGTCGCTAGTTCACCCGGAGGGCTTTAAGGTTACATAAACGCGGAATGCAGACACGTACGTTATCCATGTAAGCGCTCAACCGGTGCGTAATCTCCTGTCTGGGAGTTGCAATGTGTTAAACAATCGAACTAAAACGGTTCGCTTACCCATTTCTGAACATGCACTTCTCCACGTGCTCGCTCGACCACGGAATGATTCCATTTGAATGTGTAATCGTTGCAATGGAATGAATAATGTATCAAACTTTGCAGAAACGTGGCCAGGATAGTTGGTTGGAATGGTATGGCTTGGCTTACCCTAGGTCAACCATGACTAAGCGCATTTACATGTCTCTCTTTTGCTCATCAAGCAGTAATGATTTCTACAATCAAATCCATTTCAATTGTTATGTCGCTCGCCGCAAGTGGAAAATCTTTGCATTCTTGAAGGAAATCCCCGTACGGAATCTCAGTCGTCGTGTTGAGAGCGTCCACCACACGTATGTCACTCGAACATTCCACTTATTAGACGTGCTTTTCTTCGTGAAAGCTGTCATTTACGCATTACGTCCGTTGCAAACAAGAATTTGAAGAAGTTTGTTTAATGAAAATGCCTCAAGGTACGAACGTAATTGTAATAAAATTGGGCATATCTATTACCAAAATTGATACTTAATTATAAATAAGCTTCCTCTGTCATTCCATACACCTACGTTTGACGAACATTTCATCAACAAGATATCTTAATATTGACAACATATTCTTCTACTGTGCTACTGCTATGATTCTGTAACAAATTGCTTCGAACATTATCGGACACATCCCGGTGCTACGGGTGAATATGTCCTGACTGTCGACAAAATTCAAACATAACATCACATCGACCGGATGCAGAAGGCTCGCTGTCGTATGTGCGACACATCAGAAACCTTGTACCTCAGACATGCTGGGCTTCGCCTCGGAAGCTACTCTTATCTTGCAACCACCAGCAGCCAGGCAACGTTGTCGACTCGTGCCGTCGTGTTGCCTTGACAATAGTGCGTACCACTCGCGTGCATCTAATTTAATTATGAAGGATGTGTAATTAAAATCATGTCTGTCGGTCTTCCCCGCACATTCCCCAAGCAGCTGGATCGACGAAAGGCACACGAGAAGGAAACCGTCTGCCTGTCACAACATAGATGGGGCTTATCAGTGGCCCGTCAACACTCCGTTCCGTGATGGAATTCGCTATGCCTCGGGTAGTGAGCTTTCAGCGAACTACAGTTCAAAATAAAGCAGTTGAATTGTTCGTTCTGGGTTTTTTTTTACTCGTTATCGTATAAAAACCGACGATATAAAACGAGCGCAATCTTTTAATTACTTTGCGTTGATTACAGCGAGTGACAACGCGAGTGATATTTTGACTCTTTTTGGATGGTTGTATTTATGGTGAAATTAATCTCTACCATTTTATCATTCTCGTTCGCTGCTGGTAATCGCACAGGTGAAGTATTGATTTTCCATTCATTTGTGAGGTAAAATTGAAGAACTGCAGATGAACAGGATGTTAGTAAACGAAAACATTGGAGTTTTGTATAAAACCTAGAGCTGTTCAGTCAAGTGATCTCTGCGAATGATGTACAACAGTCAAGGCCAGAACATTTTTATGTAAAATCAATGCAATGTTGCTTTTCACTTTATCTGTTTTATTCTAAATCAAATTGCTTGTGTTGATTAAAAACTAAACATCCAATCAGCGTTATACTAGGTATACATGCAAGAATGTGAAGATTTTGCGCGTATTTGATGTAGAACCATGATGCTGGGACCAACATTTAATGTATTAACATTTTGACTTAAAATATTTCCACCACTTTATGGGTTAAAAACATAATGAGAGTGAAATACAGATGAGATTTTACACAAATTACACGTTAAAAAATCGTTTGAGCTGAGCTTGTCTGCTGCTGTGCGATCTTTCCATCAATGCATAACCGCCAATTTCTGAAAAGTTAATTACTCTTTCAGTTCGATTTGGGTTTTTTAACCACTTTTCACATTTGATTGACGTTTGCTTCATAAGAATTTTAATTAAAATCAAAGGAATATTATTTATTTATGTTACGCGTGGACTACCGCGTAGGTTTTCTGGATTGAAAAATTACTACCACAGATCCAAAAATTCAGTTTCATGGCGAAAAAAAACAATCAGTACTAATTGATCGATAGTTTTCCGGACTCCCTAATCCGTCGCGTCGCGTCAACAACCCGCGAGTTTTTCGAGACTGGAGTGAAAAAAAATACACGCATGATTTAGCAAACCAATACACGCTCACCGCCGATCTGATCGCACGACCAGTTCGCTCGATTTATCGTTTCGTTACCCGTTTTGCCTCCAGCGCCATCGAATGATATTCATTGCACGGAAAAGCGCCCGCTCGTACATTCGGGCATTCGCTGACGCTAATGTGCCGACAAAATGTTCCTGGCACGTGATTGCGTAATGTGGTTGTCACCGTAATCGACGCGTGGCCGCAGCTGATACTCTCTAATCGCTTTTCGACACCTTCGCTGCTGGAAAATGGTCGGTGATTTTGTCTCCAATCAAGCTCATTGCCGCTTCGTTGAGCGTGATCGTCGTATTCTTTTTACTCTTACTTCATGGATTTTTTTTTCTTTCGCTCTCACTGCCTGTCACTTTTCGTGCTCATCGTTCCACCCAATTTCCACCTGGGAATTGCGTCAGATTCTGTGGTCACTATTAGCTTCTCTGTGGCGTTTCTTTTTTTTGTGTGTTTCCGCCAGGAGCTTTAATCGTCTGTGAATGTGGCTGACGACGGTCGGTCAGGCGTGGAATGTTGCGCATCTGGAGCGTGGCGGAAAAGCATCCGGAGGACGAAAAAGCATTATGCGCGATGTTTCCTCCAATTTGTTCGAATTTGCTCGACCATCGGTGACGAGAATTTACGATAACGATGATATTCTTCACTTTCTTGACGAAAAGCGTAATGGTGATTGCAGTAGGCCCCCACGATGTTCCCGCGAGGCGTGACGACAGGCCAATAATGATGATGAGAACGGCAGCGTACGGTCGAGTCGCGGGAAACGGGAAAAATGGAATCTATTTCACTAAGTACCTTCATGTGGTGGGCAAATATGCTCCCCTGAATACTCGCCACTTTGGTCGCTTCTGTTTAATGGGTATGAAAAACCGACCGAAGTATGAATCGTTTAAGTTTTTGGGACGACCTGTATACCCAACGTTCCCAGAGAAAAAAAAACCGGAGCGTCATCATTTGACACGTGGCACGTGATTTACAGTCATCATCTTAATTGACCAATCTGGGCAACCACATTCAAGCAGCGTACCACTTAGGCGTTTTGTTTCGTCACCTTTGCTAACCACTCACCGTTTCTTTATTTCCTTTACTCACTCTCTTGCTCTCTCTCTCTTTTTCTCCATCACTCTCTTCCACAGTATAACATAAAGAAAAAGGAGGAAATCGTTGAACAGGCACCCCAGGAGGAACCGAATCCACTGATGCGGAAGAAGAAAACGCCCGAGGAGTTGGCGGCCGAGGCGGAGCAGGAGGATCTAGACGACTTCACGAGTAAGTATTGCGGTCGTGCGCGTACCCTATTTAGTCGATTTGTCTGCTGGAAGTAGGGTGGTACTGGAACGGTAACCACAGCAAAAAAAAAACGAGCAAGAATGAGACGCAGTGAGCAGTGCATTTACCACCACAAAATTTGCATTTCGGACCGAACCGATCCTGGTCTGTTTGCTGCATATATATATAATCGGTCTGTACCGTGAAACACGCACCAGAACTACTCACACACACGCGGGGGTCCTGGGGTATAGGAAAAGTAGAGGAACGCCCTCGTCACAAAGAATTTACCTCGAAAGATACTGTATGACAATAGTAGTACGTCAGCGAAACACTGCTTACCTCTTTCTCTCCGTCGCTGCTTTTTCGTTGTATTATCGAATATTTTCTTAAACATATTGTATACCTTTTCTGTCCAATAAAGTTTTTTTATATTTTTGTTTATTTGCTTTCCGTTTTATTATTTCATCACCATCATCTTCGATCATCTTTTATCGTTTTGAAACTTTTCATGTAATTTTAAAAATCATGCTACATTTGAAGCATTCTTATTAAAATAAAAGTTAAGATTTCATCCAACAAAGAAGGCTACAACATATTGATGTCTAGACAGTAATAAACCCGATGCAAAGGGTAAAACGATATGGCATTAGTCTAGAGCGTATCAATGTTTTACACTATATGGATGTTATAAACTTGAATGAATGTTGCTGCTAATGGTATTAGATTTAAGGAATTTTATTCTCCATGTAGATGATCGGATTTTAAACATCTCAATGTCTAAATGATCCATATAGATGCACAAGCAGATGCTATATTTTTAAAACCATTCGATCAGTATCATGCTTTTTTCACATCGTTTAGCAAAAATATCCTATGAAAACATTCGATTATATATTTTGTAAAGACGTTTTTACGTTTATTTGTTTAAGATATTTTCAGGAACAATAGTTAGAGCTATCTTTAATCTAAAGTAGTACGTTCATGCACTGATATGGACACAGTGTGAGTCACCGATGTGTGTGTGCGTATGACATTACACTAAGCGACCTATAGCTTTGCTATTTTTCTTCTGAATAGAGCACAGTGCAAAGCGTCTCAACGGGACATGTGAGGTTTCCATGTGCCTGAATATCGCGAACTATTTACACATCGAACAAACACAATTTTTATACCAACTAACTGTTATAGGTCGCCGTAGAGGCGATCAGCATATTTTCTGTCTCTATTAGAACGTACGAATCGTAGTTGAAACCCAAACACTTATTCATCTTCTCCACTCACTGCACCGGGAGGGAGCTCTTAGGTTTCTAGCCTCCGACCAATCCACCGTGCACAAACAGAACACACACTTCGAAATCCGGCGCTTAGAACTCATAGTCCGAAGAAACAGTCCACTCCTTCCACTGTCCACTGTCACTCCCTGCGAACGCTGAAATCATGTCCGGGCTCACGCACCACAAGAAAAATCTCCCTTAGTCCTCCTCCAACCGCCATTCCACTCTCCCTCTCGCCATTCGTCACCAAATCGCTCATCGAATGAACTACCCACCAAAGAAAACCATTTTGATCCCGTTTCTTGTAGATGGCGAACCATCAACCGGTAATCGAAGTAAGTAGTAAGATATTGTGTAGTGTATCACTTTCTGCTAAAACTCAACGAGATGTTGTTCCTTTTCTCTTCTACTTGACTTTCATTTAAACCCTCCTTCCACACCTCCGTTTCACCACCTTTTAAACAAAATCGATGGATAATAATCGTACCGATGTTGGAAGCGAACCTAGTTGCTAACATAAAGTCCAGTGTATAAGTGTGTAATGTAATTAAACTGTTGGAACTTACCTGTTGAACATACGTTTTGTTTCCTCTTAAACTTAGTTGTACTAACGGAAGTGACTATTTTAACGTGAACGTTTAACGACGGCCTCCAGGCGCTTACAACCGCACTGGATCAGTCCGTTTGCTTTAAAGTAATGATGTATATTCGTTCCGCTGTTGTCTCCGTGTTTAATCCTCATCCTTTTCACTACGTTGACTATTCGGCTCGATGGTCTCACGTCAGCCATTCGTCATCACTTCTAACTGCTACTGTTACTGCAAATTGCTATTCAACTTTGATATCGCTGCGCTGAAAACCCCCCAAATCCTATCGATCCTCCTAGATGTATAGCGATAGGCTTCTCTTTCTCTTTCATATGTGTTACCTACGATCTGTTTCACGGCTGTTGCGATCATCGCAGCAACCCTCGCTCGCTATCGCAACGCTGGAAAAGCGACCTCTAGCGGTGAAGCAGATGGTGTTGCATTATGTTCTCTTTACTGAATTTCTGAGTTTCTGGTGTTTTTATCCTCACGAACGATAGTTTCTTTTGTGTCTATCTTGTACGCACTATTTTGCCTTTTATCCTCTTTTTCGATAACGTTTATTTAACAAGAAATTTAAACCTTTTCAACCATTGCTCACTCTCTTTCCGAAAAACTATCTCTCACAAGCCCTGTATTTTTTTTACTTTGTTGAACCATAGTTATCTCACAGGATATAAGAAACCTGCCACGTTCTATTGATTCCTATATTTCCTGCCATCGATCCCAAGCTTTACTCACTTATGAATTATTTTAATTCGCTTTTCAACATGCTTCAGCTAAGATCGATATTTTTTTTAATTTAAGTCCACAACACTCGGAGACAATCAAGGCTCTAATATCTAATTTTACCCAGAAAAATAAAACGAACGTACACTGCAAATACATTACACTCCACTTTGAGACAGAAAACTTATTCCTTCCGTTTTCCTCCTTTTGGGCACTTTTCTATTCTGATTCTACTCTCTACCCTCCAAAGAAAGTGCAGCCATTTCTTTTCTGTTGATTTATGGTTTTAGTATTCTTTCCAATTCAAAAGCGTTCTCGTTTTGTGTACTTAATTTTCTAAATTTGATTGCTAGGTATAAGAACTATATTTTTGATTTTTCTTAAGCCAAAAGCATGTGTGTCAGAGAAAGAGAAAATGTTTTTAAAAATTAGCAGCAAATCGATTTACGAAATGACCGTAAGGTTTGGCATCTCTGTTAAAAATTTCGGTTTCCGTCATCACTGCTGCTATACCAAGAGCATTGAATGCAAAACATAAAAGGCAGCACTTTCTTTCAAAGTGGTTTCAATATCTTCCTACTTTCTTTCGCAGACCTGATACGGCTTCCTCCTGGGAGCGACTCCTTACAAATTTCATCCCAAATTTCAACCTTCCTGCTGCACGGTCCATCCTTCCTAACAGTAGCTTGTTTTTTCAAACTCTTCCCGTCTTCCTGGCGTCCAAAGCTCTGTGTCAACACTCTTCTCGCAGTCTGTCCACACATGGATGTATTTTTCTGTTTTTTCTAGCTCTATCTGTCTCGCTGTACTCACATAACTCACGACAGCAACTTCAACATGTACGAGTACCACACAGTCGGCATGCAATATTTGTATTTGGATAAACAGTAGTAGTCGCGTGCGGTTGCAGTTCCCAAAACAGTAAAATTGAAAAGCACTTAGCTATTCAATCTAAGCGTATGACTCCGCGGTTCATAATTAAATCCGACTATTATCCGTTCACTATAATTATGTCACGTACCGATAGCTTCACACTCGCAAAGTGCGGGTCACGAAAGTGGACTATCACGCCCATCGTTTGCTAGTGTCAGTCGAGTCGATGTTGATGGATGGTTTTCGGCGCGAAACCAACACAAACACACCGTGCTGTCAAACCGCGCTCGCTCAAGTACCACCTCCGCATACAGCCTACTCTGATGCATCCGACCGGTTCGTGAAGTTGGCATGAATGTTGCGGACAGCCGCAGATGCTTCTGTCTCCAAACACAATGTCGCAGCCATTCAATAATTTACCGGGAGCGCTGGATGTATCAGTCAAAACACTCCAAACTATTTGAAATAGGTCATGGTACTCGTACCGCACGTCAAGCTCCAGACACTACACGGGTTGACGTGTCAATCACACACGGTTAAACGAGCCACTTTTCAAACTAACCACTAACATCATACAATACTCTCACACCGAGAAAGGTCCGTGTAACTCTCGAGAATTATGTTTACAGATTTGTTTCATGTTTAGCGAAGCACTCTGTTAATGGTTGGCTGTGACTGTCGCTGTATTTTGATTTCTGTTTGTTTTTTTTTTATTGTGTATCAGATGTTTTGAAAACAGTGTCACAACATTCTGTCAGAAAAAAACTAACAGAACCTTGATTAGGAGGCTAAACTAAATCCGTAACGCTCATCCAACGGTACAAATTATTACTTCAAAAGTAAAAAAGAAGGGAACTATCATAAGACACAATTTACAAATGTAATATTTTATGCGCGGAATTCATCCGGTAGAGTTTTTTGTTTATTTAACTAAAAATAAATTCAATTATATAAATTTCGTGAATATGACGTGATTTTTTTATATTTAACTAAAAATAATTTAAATTACACAAATTTCATGAATATGACGATGACACTGTTTGAAATAAACACCTGGTACGTATTATCTCTTCTCAAGACTACCTACCTCACTATCACTCTACCTCTTGTTCTCTCTATAGCTGTTTATGTGTCTGTTTGGAATTTTCCTCTGCTAAATAAAACAATATTTACCTATAACTAGTCCTGCTGCTCATCGCATCTGATCAGCTTCTGTTATATACTTACCTGCCAATAATCGATATATTTCTTTAACACCAAAATCCATGTACAAATGGCTTCTGAAACGGGAGGAGCCAGTTTTGTTCGATATGTAGAGAAAAACAAAATGGGCCACCGAGCTAATGAAACCATGCATTTTCTTTTTTCTCTCTTTCTCTGTTCTATCTGCCCACTGACACATCCACAAATAATGGTACACTATCTACAACTACCACTACAACCATCAATACCACCACCACCACCACTACTTCTACACGCTTCTGTTTGCTCTTCGAACGTGTACGAAACTGATCATCTTCGTCCAACTTAACCCAACTAACTCCACTAACGTTCGCGCGTGCGTATCAACAATAACGACAACGACAGAGTTGAAAAACTCCATAGAGACGCAGGTGAACGAGATCAAGACGCAAATCGAGGGCAAGTGCTCCCTGCAGTGATTGTGCTCCATCGCACCGTGCGCACTCTACCAACCAAGTATTCAATAATATTTGACGACGGAAGCCATCACAAACACATCACAACTACACGGTACACGACGGAACTGTACAGCGGAGTGGACGAGAGGCGCCGTGGACTCCGAAAGCGAACACACGATCATCCAAATAACCACACGGCGAAGTTCCGAAAAGGAAGTTCCGAAAAGGAAGAAAAAGGAGAG
>JXXB01011012.1:0-20886 GCA_000956275.1 Anopheles koliensis
CCATGATCCCATTCGGACCGTTTCCCCCTAGCGAGTGACTAAACAACTATGGTGATAAAATCAGTCTAGAAAGCCGGTTAAACGGCAGTCATGCCTTCGGTCGTAACTCCAAACCGAAGAAGTTAAGTTTTTCTAATGACATTTAATTCCTCCCGTTAGCATTATCACAGGCCGAAATGATAAACTAGTGATGTTGATTGGACTTATTTGTACTTGTGACTTATTTGTTTACATAAGGTTATACCATAATGTTGACGTGGAATTTTAAAATAGCAACGCAATCATTGATTTACTGTAATTATTTAATTTCATTTAACGAACACCACATACTTGAAATTGCAAATACACATATGTTCAATGTTTTTTCTTGTGTTATTTTAAAACGAAACATGCAATAAGTATACTGACTTTTTTTACTACACCCTATTGACATAGGGTGATTGTGAAACAACAACACACCGTTGGCAAAGTTTGATAGTTTATTTTCACATAACAAACATACCAAATCATGTTTTGACGAAAAAGTTCAGCAGTTTGAAAACAACTTCCAAATTTTTGTTCTCTTCCTTTTGTATCCATTCATTCACCCTCATTTTGCTTCTCACAAAATGGACTGATTGTTACTAAAAGTTGCGAAAGTCAAACCCGAAAACAATTAACCGTAAACAAAAAAGTGTAATTAAACTCACAAATACGAAGTTTCGTGTCGGTCTGTCGGAAACCTGGCAGAGAAAAACGATAGACCAGCTTCCAGAAGCCGAAATCATGAAAAAATGTGGAACAAATCGTGCCCGTAATGTCACCCACGCCGTTGCATCTTGAATGGTCTTAGTCGGCCGTTGGCTACGTAAGAGAATTTCCTTGTTCCACGTGAAGCTGCGTGGGGAGAATGTACATAATTTTCTCCAAGTACGGAATCACCGTTTCTTGAATCATTGTTAATTGCTCGTGCTTCGTGATTATAAGGGAATGTAAAAAATTGTTGAATTGAAAGTGGTTGCCTGGGCTCAAAACAACCGCATGCTAGAACTATTTCGCTGCTTACTTATAACAGGAAGACGACAGACACAACACCATACTCAAACACATTCTAATCCGGTAATATTTCGTTTTTTTTTTTGTTGAATTCCAGATTTATTAACCAGTTAAGAAACGTCGTAACCGAAAGAAAAATGTTCAAGCACGCAATTGTAGACTTCTTTCTACAATCCCTTCAGCAATTTTGTCCTCAGTTTCATGGAGTCTATTCGTACAAGTACAACTCCGAATGACTACAAACCTACGACTTGTTTAAGGATTTCCTATGGAGTAAAACATGAAAAAAACACACTACTACAGACTCAACCCATGCCTGATTCAACTATCCGAGACCGGGGTTTCCGTGTATAAATCTTAGTCCTTTACCGAAGTCAACCGGGAGACACAGCAAAAGTTATGAGAGTAATTAAGTTAAAATAATTTGACAAACCTTCCGGTCTTTTTCGGATACATATGAAGTAGTCCATCATGAAGGTTTTTTTCTTCGTTCGGATTCTGTATAGTTCGAGGTTTTACCATTAAAATCTAACCACAACGAAATCATGTGTTTGTATTCTTACTACATTCAAATATAATTTAAAAAAAAAACAATATATCAACCTGATGTAATTATATGTGTTGTATAATACTATATTTCTAATACAAATTTAATAAGGGTTATTACATGATGGTAAAACTGAACCTAGAGCTATGAAGTTTGTACTATTTTTAGCTGATTTTTTGTTTTTAGCTAATTTGAAAATAACATTGTTTCTAAGTTAACAAGACATTTGTCAAGATAGTTCGGCATGTTTAATTGGTTTTTTATACCAAACTTTCATTCCCACTTATCTATCGTTTAAATTTGTATAACGATTGTTTTTTTCAACAGAAAAAAAAGAAAAAAGTGACTTATGTTAATTTAAAAGAAAAAAGTGGAAATAGCGCCGTTTCTTTATCGTTATTCAATTGTTTTGTTCGGTTTTCAGAATGTTGATTGTTTTTTATTCGAACCCAGCTTTGGAGAAGAGTGTACAGAGAATGATTGAATGGCCGACAAACACAACACAATGTAAAATCTAACGAAAATTGGGGGTGCTGAAAAGAGTTACTAAATAAAATTTCATTAGGATAAACCATACGCATCTTAGATAGTTCTATATAACATGATTTGTGCCCTAAAACTAATTAACAGTATAGCTTATTATATTTCATTGAAACAGGAGAATTTATATGCATACAAACATTGTTACAACTAAAATCATTACACTGCCAGATGCATTTAATTCAATGTTTTAGTTTGCGATATCATATTTTTCATGGTTTTACAATGTACTTATATTAAAAATAATACAATAAAATAACGGATGACGAAGAGGGAATTTGGAGCAAACATAATTTGCAGAAGATAATTCAATTTTTCTATTTTTTGTTGATATATACTTACATCTGTTGATACAGCGCTAACCTAACCTGTGAGGTTAACTACGTTATTCCAAAGAGAAAAGAAGTAGTTTCCATCCAGTTAGATGGTGTGAATGCTTTGCTGGGAAATTACTTTCGTACTTCAGATTAGAGAAGAATCAGAATCAATAGTAATACATAAAATTAGTAATACAAAAAAAAATTCAGCTTCCTTTAGTGAAAAAATAACAAGATCCGATCAATCCTCTTTAGTTCAATGCTTGCATTCCTTGCATTGTTTTCAAAATATTCCTCTCTGTGTTTTCTAAGTGAGTATAAATATGACATTAACTAAATTAAAACTAGATGAAATTTGTCAATTAGTACAAATTTATGTAGATAATTTGTTACATGATATACGTAATTTGACGTGACATTTTTTGTTCTGAAACTGTTTTATTTTGCATATCGTTAAATACCCAATTTTTAAACGAATGAAATCAAAATAGGTGAAAAACAAAAAATATATCGCAAATGGATGAATTTATCTTACGCTACATCAACGATTTTTTACAAAATATCGTTTATTGAAAAACTAATGTTTCGATCTAAAAACAAAAAGAGAATATATGATGGGAATAGTTTTCAATTTTTGATCAATCTTCATAAATTAATTATTATGCTTAGCTTACCATCGATGCTCCGTTTGTTTCATTTACATAGTAGTTCTCAAGATAAACACGATAATAATATCTTGAAATATTTTTTTACTAATTTTTATTTTTCATATAAAGAAAATACACAAATTATGAGATAAAACCGAGCCGTAAAAAGTGTGTCCGTAAAATACATACACAACATGCACACACATCTTCAAGAGGAGCGTTTAAGAGGAATATGGAAGAATTGCTACAGATGTAAATTTTTAGTCTTTTAGTAGCATGATTCTTTCTTAGTCGCTCAAATTTATGTTGTTTTACAATTATATTTAACCCGATTTGTTTGTCATATGCCTATTCAAACGAGCTTTTCTTCCTTTTGCCCAGTGCGTCTCTTAGAAGATGTGTGTTTTGTTTTGTTTTTATAGCATTTTTATTTGCGTGTTTGTGTGTATAATCGTGTGTTACTGGTAGTTGTTTTAATTTTGCATATTGCGACACTATAAACTGGCCTGACATTATTTTACGCAGTATTCGCATATATTTGGTTTGCCTTGATAAGGTACAACTTACTGTGAAATACTTAAATGAGGAAATGGTTTCTGTTACGAAACGATCTCTTCTCACGACAGACTGCTTTTGAGTGGAAGGACATGTTATTGTTTTGGAAAGTAAAGGACATTTGAGATTAATAACACTTTATACTGATGCCTTGCTTGGCGGAAACGCCATTCGGTTTGCTTCGAAAAATTGACCAAACTGTTTGTTTAAATTTTTGCTTATTTTTAAAAATGGTGATAGTTTAAATACTCCTTGTATTTTATTTGTTTTATATCGCTTCGTGTCTCGTTTTTCTTAATAGTGATGATGACTATTCTCTTCTTCACCGTTAATTACTAAAACGCACTACATTGATTTGAGAGTTTGCTTTCGTTACATAGTTTTTTCTGAAATTGTTTTTAGTTTGGTTTTGTTAAAGTATAGTAATTTTTCCTTAAATTTAGCCAAATACGTTAGTTATTTTTAGTTTTTAATGCATCCTTTAACGCCGTTCCATTAAGTTTGTATATTTCTAGTGTCAAAACGTCTACGATGTTTAATCGCATAGATTTTTAGATTTTTCCACAAATCGCTTTCTTTACCGTGCCATGTTAATACCATACAATAGCATTAGTTTTCAAATGTTGTTCTTTTGGCCAGTTACTTCCTTTTCCGTTCAAATCGTTAGTATTTCAAACACTTTCTTTATGCTGTGTAATGTTCTTTTTGTAATATTTCTGACTTTTTCCTGTGACGCATTTGCTTTTGCTTTTTTATTATTCAACCACTTTTTAACCATCCACACTTGTCTTACTCATTCAAGCTCATTAAACATGATTTCTTCTTTACCTTACCATTCTTAAAACACAATGTCTTGGTTTGGGATGTAGCTGTTGTATTCACAAGGATTCTTCATTTCTCATTTTTTGACGGAAGGATTGTGTTGTGTCATTTTCATTTTCTTTTTGATATGCTGGTAAAATAATTGTGGCCAGTCTATTGTTAAGAGTGTCTGGTTGTGCTAGTTCAGTTTTCGTACGTTGTGACGATGATGTTAGCATTCGGGCAATAGTTTGGTTCCAAAATTGCTTGTTTTACACACGAAAAATAAAACAGTTTTGCGTTAGTGTAATTCGTTTCAAACAAACGGAAACCAAAAAACAACAGTTAACAGTCAGCACGCTCGAACAGGTGAACGTTCACGTAAAAGTAAGATTGATTCTCGTCTGCATTAGTTTCTGCTCCTCCTTCAGTAACTTCCTCTACTCTGTGTATAAATATAAGATGCAATTTGTTAAATTCTTTCGGTTTGCTCTATTTGTAGTTTGTTGTTTGGTTTGCTTCTGATTTATCTGTTTTATCTCGGTTCATGAGTAATTATGTTTTTTTTTCTGCAATTGATGGTTTTAAATTTTACTTACTCGTGTGTCTTATTACTCTCATATTCGTTATTGTATGATTATTAAAAAATTAATTTAAATTCCATTTTACTTTATGTTTACTTTGTATAATTGAAGGCAATATCAAGGTATTAATCATCTCTCATTTTACCGTCCAACATTCCCAATCACGTCACTTTAATGTTATATCTTCTTCACACCTTCCTTGTTACCTCGTCCCGAAGTCATAGAACATTTAAGCACCAAGCTGTGCTTGCGATTTTTATACAAATATGTCTTACGTAAGCTGACAGAAAACTTGCGGTAAACGATTTGTGATACGATTACTAATATCTTCACCTGTGGAGCTGATTTGATCGAAGCGATTCATGTCAAATTGAGTCCGTTCGATTCAACTCTTTGAATCATATGAACCTTCCTCACGGCCAATCTTGCTTCAATAAATGGTATCGTAATCGAATTCCGAAAAACCCACACTCTGATGAACGCTTCATCGTCGATCGGTCAATTCAATTAAGTTTACTCGGTGCTACTTCGTGTCAGTAATCACCAGTAATCGTATTATCCAACCCGTTTCTCTATATATCAAGCATACACGCCTTGGTGAAGCAAACCACGTTAATTTATTTCTTTGTCCATTATGTTCGGCTTTGCGTGTGTGCCGTTCTGAGTGTATATGCCTTGTCGTATGCGTAATTTTATTTTAACGAACTAATTGCTTCGCCTTCTCAGTTACTCTTCATCATTCGTTTGATTTAGTGTAATATGTTATCTTTTTCCAATGCCTATTCTTGGTTTAAGCTCTCTTTCGTGTATTCCATCATTTGGAACGTTATAGCACAATTGCACAGTGCATGTAGTTTTTTACAATTCGGTTCAACGTACTCCTTCTTCTTTTTATCTTCCAGTTGATCGAACCTAAATGGTACTATAAAATTTATCTTCCGTGTATTCACCTTGTACATTCTGCAAATTTTTAAGTGATCCATTGTTTGTAAGAGAATTTTGATTTTACAGTTGATTGAAACAAATCTTTAACTTATTTTCTTATTTTTCCATAGTTTTCAGCTTTATATTTGCACCTGCAGTTATCAGGGCATTAATATATTTAGATCATATATTTAAATTTAGTTTATTTTCACACCAAAACGAATATTACAAATGAGTCAAACTCGGATGTCAAAAGATAAATATCTTTAGTGAAAATTAGTAAATTTCATAAAAATGAGGAAAAAGACAAACTTTCGTTATGAAACTATTATAATTTGTTTTTCGCGAAACGAAAGGTTATAGGACTCCATTTATGACCAAATATCTTTTCATCCAAATGAACAGCGAAAAGAACATTACTATTTCATGAAAAAAATCATTTGTTCAAAATGTTTTGCATCACGAAGCCAACGCGTTGATGTGTCGTTTTTCAAATGGGTACGTAGAATGGTAATATGGAAACTGAAACACTTACACTTTTTTAATGAATTCAGAAGCAGTAATTTGTTTACGCTATCGTACTACGATCATTTAATGAGTTTCCATGGAACGTAATGCGACTGTGGTGGTTTAAATTATTTTCCACTAATTAACATGAACAATGAGTTGTCTACCATAAGTTTAACTCCAACCGGCAAGCTAATAGGAATGACTGAGTATCGAACATGATTTGTGACTGTTCCAATAGAATGATCAATTAACCCAATTAAACGATTAAAACATGTCTTTTGCATCATGAGCAGTATAAAAACTTCTAAACCCACAGTAACTTTAATTTATAAAGTGTGTGATGTGTGATTGATAGAGAAAATAAATGGAATTAGGATAATCAATTTCGAAAGTATCTCCTTATTCGGCCAGCTTTCAGAAGCAAATATTCCATGTTGTTCATTGAAAGATCGAATTTATTTCTTAAATATATAAAGAATAAATATAATGAAAAAATCCCAAAAATTGCATCTTTACTCGACAGGCAAACTCATTAGTACCATTTAAGGAAACATCATGTTTCGTCGTTCATGAGCTAAGCAACAAACAAAATAAAAATTTTACATTAATATGAAACACATTCAACAAAAACGCACCCATTCCACCACGGTGTGCATGGGAAAATTGATAATTTTCTAACCATCTTTTTTTTCTTCCATCCTTGTGCTGATAAAATTTGTGACTCGAGATTTCATCTCCAATTTAAGAAGACAAAAAACATAAAGGAAACAACAGAAACTGGCAACATAATTCACTCACTAATCAAGTTTCGACTCAATCAAGCGGACGTAAAACGAAAATTGTCATTCATTCTTTTCCAACTCGCCCCTAACAGACACACTTTCATTCGGGTACGGTGTTGCCATCATTTTGAAGTTTTTTGCTCCCCAAGGATTTACTCCCAGCGACCGGCATTCGACCGGCCCCTTTTTAACGATTATTATTTTTAAAACCAACACCTCTACAGGATCTGTTGGACCGAAATCGCCAACACTGAATCGCCCGTTCAATTTGATAAATTAAAAATTCATCTTTGCTTGCTCAGTAAGTTGAGTTTTATTTAAAAAAAACGGTTTTTTGTGTCATGCTCTAGGTTCGTTTCCATTCATGGTTGGATATTTTGACCGAATGCTGGGATGGATGGTTCAACGGGTGCCAATCGACCATATCGGTATCCGGGATTCACGCTGTTACGCTTGATTTGACAAACCTTCGCTGATTAACGCCATAACCAAAAAACTCCGGAAATAAGAAGAGCGTGGAAAAAATTAGGTCCGACGCGGCTGAAGTGAGCCTGAACAAACACCCGCAACACTGAGCAATACTACTACATGAACCTCGGTGGAAAGGAGATGAATTACTAGAGAGCAAAAAATTAAACCCTGGTCACAATAGCACCCCAGATGCGGTAATGTAGGCAAGTACATACCCGGAAACGATGGAACGTTCCCATCCCTGCAGGCATGGAAAATTTTTCATCCGATTCAAATATTTGCACTCAATAGGCAACATTTACCAAACGCGATAACTTCGACCAGTCCCTAGATGATACTTTTGGCTCGTTCTTTTTGATGAGATAACATCGTTAATAATTTGTGATTTTCTGGTGCAATTAAAATTGTACCCCGAATGGGAGATGGAAAATCGTTAGTTGGATTGTGCATTTTTAAATTCGTCCACCACAGTCATTACGATGATTGTGCCCGTAGCCGGTATCTGTTTGATCATGGAGTTTTGCTTTGGCCATATTTTTATTATATCCGCAACCGTTGCGCTACGATACTCGGTTCGGAATAAGAGGCTGTTTTGCAAATGTCACTTTCGTTATTACTGTATAAATATTTGCTTTACTAAAGAAAAACGGGATTCTTAATTTAATGTGCACAGTTTACAATGCCACTAATGCTAAATTTAATGCAATTTCGTACACTCAAAATTATGCGTAATTTGATAAGTTTTACAAATACGACATAATGTCGAGAGAATTGTTAACAAACAAACGAACAAGCAAACAGGACATATAAACGTAGAAAAAAGCTACCGAAAACGATCTAAACCGAGAGACGCATTTGTTTTTTTTTAACACATTACAAAAATACAAACGATAAACATTTGCTTGAGATATACTCAACAAATCGAAAGGGTGTTGAAGTTGTTTAGGGGAGATCGATTTCCACTCTCACAATCTCTATTTCTCTCTTATTCAGTTAGATTGGCGAGACTTCCGTGATTTAGAATTTTGAATTTAGAAATTTTATACTTTGAAGAAATTTTGTCACATGAGAACCCCATACCGTAGGAGGTGCCAAATAGAACAGATGCGCTCTCGCCGTACCATACGTACCGCCTACTACGACCTCTGCTCCACTAACAGCCTTACAGTATGGTGCCCGCAGTTCACACGTGGCTACGGGATTATATTTTAAATTTGGATTTTAATTTTGGATCTCAAACAATTTGAGGCATTTATTGGTCCGCACTTAAGGTCTAAGAAACGTTACGCTACGTTGAACATACAAAACTAGTTCGTTAATAATGCCTGAAAAAGGTTTGTGATAATAGCGTTCTCGGGCTGTTAAATATCGCTTTCAATATTTCATATTCCGAGCCAAATGAAGTGTCGAAACAAATCCCAAACATTATCCTTGCCGCTTCATTTCGCCTTTCACTATCGAATGCACAGCACTGTAACATTTTCCTCCGTAACGCTATCGATTTTGTCATGTTGTTACAGATTTATGCGGACGGAAAGGATCAAGGGTAGTTGGTTTTTGATAATTGGCCACCACCAGGGTCGTGCAGGTGGGGGAAAGCTGGCACACCTTTAAATTATAATTAT
This sequence comes from Anopheles koliensis, assembly GCA_000956275.1. Taxonomy (NCBI): domain Eukaryota; kingdom Metazoa; phylum Arthropoda; class Insecta; order Diptera; family Culicidae; genus Anopheles; species Anopheles koliensis. Next base: position 9,339 of record JXXB01011012.1, read on the forward strand.
TAATTGCTTGCGCTTGCATCAATATTAATCAGATTGTTGCGCATGTAATCCAGTCGGATGTAAAATTTATTCATGGGTTTTATCCATGTTTCGCACTAGTCCCCACGATATGTTTCCTCCACCACGTACGACCGGCTACTGATGGAACGAAACGCTCGCCCTTATCTGCAGTTGGTTGCCGAACACCGTCTGCTCACCCCACCCAACCGCATTCTTTATCCAATGCGAAACGTATTATTTCCTCATTTTAATCCTCTGCCGCCAAAGCCAGTACGGAATTACGTTGCATTGTTTTAATATTATTAGTTCTTGTTCTTGTTTGTGCTTGCCGATTCATTTGAACTGTAATACAACAATTAGTTCGCTTCACTTATCAAAAACTTTAAAAAATGCAACATGCTGCAAGTCATGTGAATTTTTCAACATCATCAACACGGGGGCCGTGTTATGTGATAAATTATATCATGTTTAGCAAAAAAAAGGATGGATGCATTATGTGTATGCTTGGATTTCAGTAAAAACTAGAATTTTTATAATATGTTAATTAGAAAAACGGCAATACAGAAATAGTGGACAAGAACGATGGAACTGCAAAATAAATAATGATGATTGATTGTTTAGAAACATCGGACACACTCGTACTATATTCCACCATAGAAGCACGCAAATGTCAAAAAGGACATGAATTCGCATATCTACACTAAACAGTTGAGCTTACACTCTTCAACAAACGAAACCCAATACCGAAAACGCATATTGCATTTGCGTGTGAAATAGTCCTTGCTACCAATTATTTGAATCGACGGTTCTTTGCAATTCCGTTGTTCGCTGTAGATCTGCCGGCAGCGTAATAAATTGATATGTTTGTTCGCATCCAATTATTCATTAATTTAATTAATTAATTCATCAACGGAGTGATGCACCAGAACTAAATTATATTGACCGTTACAGCCCGGATAGCCACAATTAGGTTTTATTGATTTTACGAAACAAACGCACCCCTCACTTCTCCACGCTCTGATACTGCATAGTAATGACACAAACGTCACGAAACGAAGGTACCAATAAAATATTAATTTAAAAAAAACTAATCGTCTCCTCTCCGCACTCTATCTCTAGACTTCAACCATGGAGATGGAAAATTATACATTTTGATTGTACGATGTGGGTTGAAAATGTACGATAATCTTATTGTTGTATTATTACTTGAAGTAAAGATTACTCAAAATAGAAAAAAATTAAAGAAACTTATAATGTTATTTGACAAGGTAATTATAGATTCAGAGAAAATGTGGTAAGTACAACTACTCTGGAACATAATAAAAAATGAAATAAAAAAGAATGAATTCATCAATACAATAAAAAGAAATAAAACCGGCTTTATTATATTGTTAACATAAATAAATTTTCAGTTAAAACCCAAAATAAAAACAACATAAATAAAATGCATAAAAATAAATCGGAAACAAAAATCACGAAAAGAAAATTTTATTTAGGTTTTTTTTTAAACTAACATTAAACGTTATGAAATATTGTGATAGTATTATCGTAACTTAAAAATTCTTGCAACATGAAACAATATGCGTTCATGTTAGTATATGTATAGTAATTAATGTTGAATAACCAAAAGTGTAATGTAACTCATAATTATATGAATTGCTAAATGCATTTATAAATCTATAATATAACGTAATAAACTGTAAACATTAAAAAACGGAATATTAGCTCCGTTAAACAACCGTAAACTATCAGCCAGATTGAAAATATAAATGAAACAGATTTTAATTAACTCAATCAAACTATTTTGTTTGGAAAAGCTGTTTTGTAATTATAATGTCAAGGGTGTTAATTTCACTGTAAAAAATAATAGGTTATTATTGTTTTTTTTTTCTTTGTTATAAAAGAGTTTCGTACTCATTCCCTTATTGTATTCTCTCTTCGCTCGTTCATCCTTCATCTGGTCGCTCGTGTTTGGTTTTTATTGAGGTTTCGTGATTATGCTTGTGAATCTGTCATTAGTTAAACGTCCTGCTGAAGTGTCTATCATCTAGGATATCTCTGGAAAATATTTGGACGTTCCCCGAAAAGTATCTTGCAGATAACCCAATCTAAAGTATCAAACAAAAAATAACCTTTGTAAACACTTAGCATACATTCCAGGGTTAGCATTAGCTCAGTAAAAAATTGTATATATTGGCCTTTTATAGCAAACCAGTACCATTAATAAACATTTCTATGTGTTTCATTATTTCTGTCCCTGTCTTTTGTATAACTTACGGTTTCGTATTTCTCCAACCTTTTCATTCTAGTTATTCAATCGTTTATATTTTTTACTCCATTTTAGTTTCTTGTTTTCTTTTATTCACAATCTACTTATCTGAATTCTACGGTGATCTCTCCACAGCTTCTTCTTTTATCAAGGTTCCATAATCTACGCCCTTATAAGAAATCTCTGTCTTTACGTACTGTTATAGAAAAAGGCAACAATATGGTTAATCTTATCTTAATATCTCTCTGGCTCATCTTGCGATGTGTTACGCATCTTAGAACACTCATTTTCTTGTCATCTTTCCAGCCAACAATATAGTATCGTTACATTGTTGCAACTAGCACTCCACTCTCGCTTCTCACAGTTGTTTTATTCGTACTAGAAAACAACATAAAGATCTCATTTTATATTATTAACTATTTTCTGTTTGGTTGTTGTCTGTTTCCATATTTCTTTTATACATTTTAGTTCTATTTCGTATAACTATATTGTTTTGTATATGTTGCTTTTCAAAAACGAACGCCCAACGAAGGAAATAATAACGAATGGATTAGTAAAAGAAACTATGACACTGTGTATGCGCCCAGTCAGATTATTGTTGATAATTTGGCTGATTCTGATTTTAGCACAATTTATGTTAATGGTTCTCCTACCATTCAATGTGTGCTTAGTGTTTTTCAGTTTAAACTTTACACATGGTGGTCTTATTAAAACAGAAAAATATTCTCTTATAAATATATTATAAAAGGCTTCTCTTGTAACGTTTTTTGTTTCGTATAATTTGTTATTCTTTACATCTGTTTACAATGATCCATACCTTTCATATTTCGTTTCTGCGTGACAAAACAATAGTAATGTTGAAGTTCATATACTTAATTTTATATTTCCATCTTTAGTATCTACACCACACGTAAACCAAAGACTTTAACATAGTACAGTCAAAAGTAATTCATCAGTGAAGCAAAAAACATTACGAAACATAACGCAACAGAACATGTGTTTAGTACGCAACAACGGAAAAATTGACATAAACAATTGATTTCGATACAAACAAATTACAACCAAAATGATCAAAATTAGTGCCAGCAATGCACAAAACGAATGAATAAATACCACAAACATCGCGACATACCAGTGAGCTTCCAAGCTTTTATTCCTTACTCCCCAATCGTGCTTTGAGCTTTTGGACTCATAAAAGTGGCGTGAAACGTTGACCGATTTTCTAGTAGTTCGTTTGTATTTTGTTACTTAGTTCATGCTTTAAGTTGGATTCAAGTACTTTAACGGAAGCGGCGTTTCTTACCGGATTTTTTATTAACTTTTCCTGCTTTGCGTTTTTTACCACCACCTTTTGATGTTGTAGGATGGTCTGCATTCAGTACACTTAAATCGGTAAAGCTCGTCAGCTCATCGCCAAGCGTTGCTGAAAATACAAAATAAATAGATTATTAGCTAAGGGATATTGACGGTTTAAAAAGAACAGTAGAAAATTAAAATTGTAATAAAAAGTTTTTTAGAAAAGATTAAACGATCTTCTCACAAAAAAAACTTCAATTTCTAAAGACAAAATAAATTTGTCTCGTAAGCTTCTTTTGTTATTGTGCTTTCATCCTAGAATCGAATAGAACTTTACGTTCTTATGAACCTTAGCTTTAAAGCTTTCAAGTGTATGTCACATTTTTGCTATCATGCAATATTGCATATGACAATATTGTACTGGAAAAATAATACGTTGCAATAGTTTGAGCAGAATATTTTGACACATCTAGTAATAACATTACATATTTATTAAAAATTCCACCATAAGTGCAATAATTATTCAATTATTCATTCAATTCATTTGTGTATGTGTATTACAATTATATAAATTGAAGCACATAGTTATGGTATAAAATTTAAAAAATAAAAAAACACAATCAACAAAACAAATAATAACATAACGTTTTTAATTATCATTATTTGATAAAATTCAAACAACATCGTAGAAAAGATTGCTTACCAAGTGTCGTTAGCTTCCTGTTGCGGTGTTTGTCCGCTTTAGTAATTGGAAGACGTGTAAGATACGTTTCCTCGTACTCTTCCCGCTCACGCTCACGGCGGGATAGTATTTGCTGCGCACGAGAGCTGCTAGAAACCTCCATTGGTGTATCTAGATATTCGTCCTTCAGATCTTGCATCAGAGACGAACCGAGAGCATGTTTCTTTGCTCGTTCCAGTTGCTTGCGTGCCCGACTTGCCTTCGTGTCCTCCTCGTAAGGCATCGATGTCAGTTTGGGTGGCACGTATACATCTGACTTGCTTCGACCTGCTGCTCCATCACCCTGTCCACTACTCGCACCCTTTTTGCCTGCTTCCTTTGCACGTTTAAGCTTCTGCATCACCTTTGCAGAGCTGTCCGATTCAGCACCATCGTCTGATTCGGACCCACTCATACCGGCCGCCGTATTACCAGCGCCCGCTTCTTCAGCTGGGGCAGGCACCTGAGACATTAAGTTGGCCGGATTTGCACGGAATGCAGTTGGATCGGCTATGCCCGTGCTGCTGCCAGTCACTGCCGTTTTCACTAGTTTGTCGATCTGATAGCGTAGTTTTTGGTCGATAGGTCGAATCTTTTCCAGCACAGTCCTTATTTCTATCAATCGGTCGATCGATGGATCTTTTTCGATTCGGTGTCCTGCGGAGAGAAAAGATAAAATGGGAAATAGTAACAATGTAACTTTGACAATGCAGGCTTTGGTATGTTATTCCTAGTGCTAAAACTAAATCGAAATTGTAATATTATGTCATGATAGTATCTTTAACACTAACATAATATATATTCAAAGTCGTTTAGTAAAACACAACATAGTTGAAGCAACCTGAACAACTATGAGCAATCTGAAGCTAATATTATAAATTATTGCACATATTTAAACCAACTAATTATAGTTGCCTTGTTCGATACAAATGGACGATCTATGGCCATTTTTGTAGGAGCTGTGTGCATAGTTTATTGAAAAATACAACAATTTTAAAATTAGTATCCACTTACCAGAACACTTTCGTAGCACCACGTACGTCAGATTAATGAGATAGTTTAGCAGCATGTGATACTTGATTTCAAGAAAATTCAATCCATACTCAGTTGACAGTTCGCCGGTTTTCACTCTCTGCAGCATGTTGCCCACCAGATCGGACACCTGCTTGAAGTTGTTGTTCATCTCGTCCAGTAATCGCAGTGCCTGTGGCAGATCCGGCTGGATGTCATACTCGTCCAAAGCCTGAAAACGCAACAAAAACGACACCGTTCAGCATTAGTTGTGCAAATCGGTATATTTTTTCTCATATTGATCCCTTTTTCACATGCAGTCATAAAATACGTTCTGCGTATAGGACAGGTGAGCTAGTATATGAATGGTTATGTCTATGCTCGCCCCTACGGCCAAATTTGTATGAATTTTTCAGCCACCAGACGCGCCATCAATCGAGAACAGAAGACTATGGCCACCGTACTCGTACTCGGCTGAAATCCATCCAGCCACAATGCTTCAGTGCCAATCTCGTTTTATGCATGGAAGGTAGAAAAGTATCCCGTATCCAAACGATAGCAGCATGCGTACAAAAACAAGAAACTAAAACACCCTGCCGCTATATGCGCGCGTTCTTCCGCGTTTTTCGATATTAATATCAATATCAATCAAACATGCCCCGCGCTTTCGTGCCTAGAGCGTTAGCACAGACGAAGTCTCGGCAAAGTTTACCAGGCGATCTTTTTTGGTTGTTTCGTTCTCGTAGTTTCATCGTTCAATCTATTTTGCACGGTTCAAAGCACCTCTCAAGCGGATTGTGTTTGGGTGCAGAAAATCCCATTTTCCCGCATACTGCTTTCATATCAGGAGACTGTTCGAGCATCGATGAGGTGCATATTTTACGCTTTTCCCGATCTTTCGCTGCCTTCTGCACATTTTTAGCTTTACCGTCATCATTGTGTCGGTCGGTCGGATGGGATTTAGCAAACGTGCGCCTTATATCAAACAAAAAAGAAAACCCGCATACTAGCCCTCTTCTTCCAAAGGTGCGTCCGAAATAAATTCGTTTCAATCGTTTATTTTCATCGTCTCTTTGAATGATGAAATACGCATTCATGCCTGCAAATGCAGCTTTTGCGAGCTTTTTTATGTTCGAATGATTTTATATTACTAGTCAAAAATTTTGCAAAACATAGTGCATCATTATTACATACTGTTTTTGACCACACTCACGCACTGGCAAACTAATAGAGCCGCATTAACTTCATTCTTTAAACATGACGTAAAAAGCACGAACTGTAATTGCAAGGAAAATTCACATAAACTGAACATGGAGAAACTCTATTTTCGTGCTCTAATCTACATGCGACTCGTCAATCACGTGACAGAGCTTTGTGATTGCTGACATAAATGCTATGTTTTTGATTTCTGCGAAAATTGATTTTTTCAATAGTTAATACGTAAACTATTACCATACATATTTTACGTATGTATATGTGTTTCATTACAGAGTTAAAGTAATAAAGCTTTCGCTCTATCTTGGTATTGGCTTCTGCCCTCGGTCATTTAATCTCTCTTGAAAAATTAATCTTAGCTCAACAATTTGCACGTGCACGCTGTTTTGGGATATTCAGTGAGGTACGAGCATTTTTATTAAAAACTATATCTATATGTATGCAATCTCGGTCCCACCAAACCCAAAAACAAAACACACGAGAAGAATATTGTTTTCACTGCAACATAATAGACAACAACGTTGTTTTACAGATACCGTACAGCAAACGAGTTCCAAAACAAAAATAAATACCAAACCTCACTGAACAACATGAAAAAACCATTAATCTTCTCTTCCAATATATTTCACCATATTATTTTTTTCGCGTTCAAAATATGTAAGTCATTTCTTACGGCCAAACTACGCCGGACGAACCGCGGTTGGATTTTTGCACACCGAGTTTTTTCTTATTTACAAATAAAAGTAAAAGATATGGAGATTCCAATTTTAAAATATAATTTTTTCAACGGGGTAATACATATACGCAATCAACCGACCGAGACAGGGACAACACACACTCGAAAAACTCGTGATGCAGATGCTAACCCGTAGGTTTCAAAATAAAAACAAGGGGAAAAAGGATATTCGCAAATCGCCGTCCACTATGCGAAGCGCGAATCGCGCATATACGGTAAACGCGTCCTACTCGGTCAACACCGTCGCTCATCGGACGATCAGTTCGATCGGTCCAACGAAAAGCATTGAAAATGGTGCTTCTATCCAAACCCCACTTCCATCCCATCTCAGTCGAAAGGAACTGGAGGAAAGGTGCTATTATTGATTTATTTCCATTCATTTCGAGGTACTTATCCTATCCGTGACCATTTCAAAATAACGCGAAAAGGAAGCTAAAGAACAAGGAATGGAGCAGAGCTGATTTTTTTTACACATCCGCGTGTGTTGTGTTCGGTTGTGAAACGAACTACCGGTCCCAGGCCGATCGGTGATTGTATGTGTTGGGGTTGAGCCGCTTTTCCAATTATCCTCCAATATATACACCGTCAGCAGGAACCATCTCGCCGTAGCTGAACATACAAATCCAACCGGGAAACACATGCACACATACACACCAACAAATTATGGACACGGGATTTTTTCCTAGCGTGAAAGAGACCGCAAAGTGAAACAAACGCGTCAAGGAATCCGTACCCGCGAACGTTCGGTTCGGAATACGAAGCCGATGGTCGAAATATTGGAACACCTACACGGAAGGGAACACATCCAACATTCAGCTGCACGGTCCGATGGTTGCATGAATGTACGACCTGCTAACTAGCTGCTTACGTTGGCCTATGTCCACGTGGGAGGGTTGTTCCATTCGCGAAACAAACGCGCCCGCCGATGACGATGTGTTGGAAAGGTCTCTCTCGCGCATCCAACAACGATGCATGTGTTGGGATGCGTAGTATACCTTCACACAAATCGAACCGGTTGAACATTCCATATTCCATTTAGAGAACCGTCATCGTGGCTGGTACGGTAGCTGCTCGTTTCGTGCCAGTTTGCAAGTTAACTCCTGTTGTGGATTTCAAGTCCATACAACACTAACACATATAGCGATGAGAACCTGCTGTCGAGCTCACTCAACGAGACACGCACTCCTCGCGCGTTTGATTAATTAAATCGCAATAGTTGTTTGTGGTCGCCCAAAAACACTTCGCAATGTCCTGGATATGACAACGCAAGAAACATTAGGTGCTCTAGAAAACGAAACGATAGTAATCTACATGTGACTTGAATCAACAACATGAATATAAGCAAGCCACATTTCCTGTTCGTTTAGAATGGCATAACAGGGAGTATAATAAGCCGTTAAATGACAGATATTCGTGCAGAGAAGACTCAAATAAGCATAATCATGTAACCATAATAAATTGTTTGCCTATTTTGAAAATGCCAATAGCCTCCCAATTCAATAGTTTTTAAGTGCAACCAACTAATAATTCTAAAAAAACGATTCTAAGCCATGAAACGAGTCATGAAAAAATCACTAAACGAACGTCGTTTACAATCTAATAAACATAATTTTACCTCCTTTCTCTAGATCATCAGATACAGAAATTTACCTGTGGAGCTTTTATTTTACTTTGATCATCTGTAAGTCAGGAAGATCATTTGTAAGTTATGAAGTTATTGTTTGGTTTTACTATCCGTGTAATTTTAAAGCATTAGCGTCAAATATATTATCAAATAAAATTATGGAAAATAGAAAATAAAATAGAAAAGCATAAATTTTAAGTCATAGCTTTACTGCTTAGGGTCGCTTACATTTTTGATTAAAATCATACAAAACAAATGCACTCAAGAGCTGCATTTCAAAACGATAAACAAAACGTTACTTGAGTCTTATAGAACTACGTTCAAATTTGCATACAACTTAGGTTGAGATGCAGCATGCTACGTACAAATGTTCTTCTTTAAAATTGCAGCACGCTCGACACAGTTTTTTATGATGCCAATGATGCCTTGCAAAAGGCAAACTATCTGCAACTTGTACTATCTGCAAAAGTATAATTTGAGAATCGATTAAATCAATTATATCATCCGTACCAGGTATCCGATTCCTAGTTCACTAATCTGAGGTACATGTCCATCCCTAGCGTTATTATATTCGAGGACCGACAACGGCCGACGAACTAAGAAAAAATTCTAAAACTTTAAAAATACTCTGAAATGTTTCTTCAACCTGTCTTACGGTTGTTCTATAATCCCCCTAGGTGCATAACACTTCCCACTAATCAACCACCTGCATCCATGCACTTGTGAGTGTTATATTCTTCAGCAGCTTGACTTCGCTTCAACGGAGAGAGCTTCACCAAAAAGTAAAACAAAATCATCCGCACGATCCGAACCCCCGCCATGTTGGTGCATCGAATAACGCACAGCTTCCGTTCCAATTTTCATTTTTGTTTTTTTTTTTGTTGCCTTTAACTTCGAGAGCCAATCCACTCTCGCTCATCCGTTTGATTTAGAGCGGGTCAAACAATGAGCGGAACTGCAGAAAAAAACCATGTGGATATCGCGGGAGGGGAGGCAAGGTGTCCCGGCAGTGTAGATGGGTGCAAAAATGCGGAATAAACTCCGTGATGGCGGGATTCCCTGAAAATGTATGTGTGTGTTTGTCTGCATGATAGAGCGAGAGAGAAAGCAAGAACGGAAAAAATGCTTTTTTGATAAAAAATACACTTTTTGGCCGCCGTTCACTCCTACCCATTCCACGTCCTTATGCGCCCTCTCTTTCATAAAAAAAAACAGCGATAGGGTAGTATTTGACACAAAAAACAGCATGCGTCCTTCCGCTATGTCAATCCTTCAACAATACTTTCCTCAGGACTGATTGCCCATCCCAACTCCTCTCCCCTTCCCCTCTCCTCCTCCTCCTCCTCCTCCACTTTTCGACCTTGTACCGGCGAGATACGGTGTGTACACAGTATGGAACCATTTGGAGGGTAAAATATAAGCATTTTCCCGGTTTCCCGGTTTTTCGCTAAGAGCAGTATGCGACTACACGGTAGCGGAGCAAGGACACGGTCAGAGAAAAATGGAATCGAATGAAAAAACAGGATACGTATAGCACATACATCGATCTTTTTGGGCACCACCGGCACACATTGATGAGTTCGATACACACAAGCACAATCGAATCGTGGCAAACCGCGCCATTCAATCTACACGCAAACACAAACACATGCATAAAAGGAAAAAACTCGTACCATCCACGGCCACGGAATTGTGTGCTGCCCACGCGTTCGATGACGATTGCATCCAGATCCGGTGGACGGACGTGGTTCGCGTAAAGCGCACACATAAACAACTACTCCAACACGGTGCCCGTGATCCAATGGCTATGGATCGGGCGGTGAAAAAAACATCTTCCAGCAACAACACTGGCGTGAGCTGAGTGCGGATACAGGTGAGCATCTAGTGAAACGCACGCTGTATGACAAAATTTTACCGTAGTCAGGAGAATTCCGTTGGACCATCGGACATCGTTGGAAAGCAACAAAGGGTGAGATGGAGAGTCAAATGCATACAAGCATCCACGAAGTAGCGCCTATTTTAAAAGCTCTTTTCTACCTTTCCTTCCATCTCCCAAGTGTTTTAAAATGCTCAGATACTCTCTCTGTCTTGTCCTCGTGTACGTCTTTAAATGCTGCTTACAAACAGCTAAAACGCATACGGGTGTAACAGTAAAAAAAAAATCGTCAACGAACATATCGTTTGGATCGTTCCTAAGCATGACGAAACCTCAGCAAAGAAGCTTTTGAAGACCGAGTCTAAAGAAAAATAGAAAACGGATATCCTTCCACCAATCATGTTCTCTTATGCCCGGGTTAAAACTTCGCAAGAGTAAGAGTTAAAAGGATCATGAAGGACATTCGAAACTTTCTTTTTTGTCAAAGCACAACACAACGGAGTGAAACATAAATAGAAGTAAAAAAAGAGTTGCTAGAGTAAATACTAGAACGTATAGCACACCAAACTGAACCATACCGACGAAAAGGCACAAAACGATCGGATGGAAAAAGAAAAAATCAAGATCGGTTGCCGGTGTGTGCAATGCACCATCCTGCTGCTATACACACATTCACACACACCGCCATCGGCGGATGGGAACATACAACACAACACACATCAACATATCGAACTCGTTTGTCTCTTATTCTCTCTGCAGTTCTGTTCTTCTTCTCTCTCTCTCACTCTCTCTTTCTCTCT
>JXXB01011091.1:0-12446 GCA_000956275.1 Anopheles koliensis
CTTTTAAGCGTTTTCATCAACAAGAACATAAACACAAAACATAACGAAATGAACCAAATGCGTAACTGTCCAGAAATCTAAAAGCTTAACCACCGAAAAGTCACTGGACACGAATTACGAAGCCACAATTGAGCACGCCAAGTTTTAATTAAAAAACTGTCGCTATTTTTACGCTCATGAAACCGTTTTCCTACCAGTTGGCAGTTTTGCATAATTCCGTAAGCCAACGGAATTGTTAAGACCCGAACGTTTCGGTACTCGCGTCTTTTTTTCTTCCTTCCTCTCTTCTTGCTCCTTGCTCCATCTTTGTGGTCAATTGCTTCCACCTTTTTGCCTCTCGTACCATTTTCGCTACCGGAGAAAAATGAAGGGTACCCGTGAATGGTGTTAATTGATAAATTACATCATTTATCACTCTTTCACAGGCACGAACAAAACGCCGTCTTGCTCCGGCAGCAGCGAAATAGCCAGGCGTGAAACCCTACAGGCGAACCGGACAGTAGCGAAACCCTTTTCAATCTATGTCAAAATGAATACGTTTTTTCTCGGTTTTAATTTGGCGAAACTGCGAAAAAACAGCAGGGTTGGTAAAATTTAATAACAGTTCTGAGAGCGCAAAATTGACGATTTCAGACTACTTGATTAAAACCAGAGCGATTAAAAATGGAAAACAAATCCCAAAAAGACACGGTAGACATTTATATGAATAACGATGGTAGACTGTTTCCTGACTCACAGGAGCAAACAAATTTCAACGCTGTTTAATGTTTCTATCCACACATCAAATAATATTTCTCTTCTATGAAGACGTCTGGTGTTTTTTTTGTATATCGAGTTAAATACTTGTTGGACTTCTGTATCAAATAAGCGTATAATGTTGTATTTTTATTAAAATTAGTGCTTTACTGACATTTCATTTCTTTGTGAAATTAATAAGTATGCTATTATTGTCATTTTTTTTTTGCTTAAAATATGTCGAATATTTCATTATGATGGAGACATGGTATTTACATGGTTTCAATTTTGTTTCTTCAGAGTGGAAAAAAATGAACATGAAAAACATTTCGCTCCTACCTGTTCAATTTAGTTGGCGGTGTGGCGTACGGCACGCCGAGGAACGCTTCGATGGGTTTGAGAAATTTGTAGCCGTCCAGCGGCAGCACCAACCCCTGCAGCCGCCCGTACCGCGTCTGTACGATCCGCTGGCCGAGGCGCGAGTTTTTGTACAGATCCATCGTGGCACCGTTGAGGAAGCGCACCAGCAGAAAGTAGATGATGCAAAAGTACTGGAATTTCACGAACATCATGTTGCTCCCGCCGGGTGTTGGCCCTATTCTATGCACTCTGTTCACTGTGTGCGTTTAAGCGCGCGCGCCCGCGGTATAGCACGGGCAATCTACTCCGCCGCTGCTACGTCGAATCCTATGTACAATCGGACGGTGACCTGCCTAGTTGTTGGCGATGTTGAAAATCGGACCGTGTTACGTGCTTCTCGCTAGCAGCAAAAACCCACGCCCACCTTTCACCTTCACTGTAGTTGCAACATTAATTCAACTACCGCCTGACATGACATGTTTGTTTCCGGTAGATTATCCTCACCACTTGTAACCTTCGCTAGCGTTGCTCCCGCGCGTACGATATCGAGCGCCGTTATGCAGCGTTAAAGCATGTTGAAAAAACAGCGAGCACATCCGGTGCAGAAGCGTCGGTAGTTACCTGCATTGGTTTGCTGTTTGTTTTTATCTCCATCACATACTGGGCGCGTTTTTTACGCGCGCGTCCATAAAAATGTATGATGTGCTGCAAAAATAAAACGATTTTTCACCACCCCTTTCCGCGCTAATGATGTCACTTAAGCGTGAATATGCCGGCGAGGACTTTTACCGACGATTCCGTGGGAAACGAGCTTCTTCAAGATGGGCGTTAGGTTGTTTTTTTGTTGTTGTCTTGTTTTGAGACGAAACCCGTACGAAAACCGACCACTAGACGAAAAACAACATTTTATAATGCCCGGTTTAGCTCGCTTTCTTTATCTCTTCTTTATCTCTCTATCTCTCTCCCGCTATGCGCGCACTATTCACTAGTGTTTTCGTTTTCCCCTCACAAAATCGAACCACTCGTTCCGTTTCGCTCGACGGAAACTATTATTGCACACCTCACCAAGGGCGATGGAAAACATTTCCTGTTCGAGAGCATTTTTCTGGCGCTGATGGGAACCGCTGCTATCGACGCCGCAGTAGAATCAAAGCAATTCACTGCAATTTATTGACTCGGTCGTTACTCGGTGCACTAGAACTAATTGCGAAAGCGATTGCGAACTGACCCGACACTGGCGTTTGGCTGTCGTTGTTCGATGATGATTTCATTTTACCTTCCGTTCCAACACCGGCTGGAGCAGGGAAGCACGCGTTAGATGTTTGCCGGAGCGATCCAGCGTGAACTGCATCGTTGCACGGTTCGGTTGGTTTGTTTGTCGAGCGCTACCAATAGTTTGGGATTGTACCGATGCTGCAGGTGAACTTCATTAGGGTGCGCTTTCCTTCGTTCCGGCGCACACCATAGCCACGCGATAACGTTACCCTCTGTCTCATTAGCCCGCAGAGTTATGATTGCATCGACCACGAGTACCACGAGTCCACTGGCAAACGGGAACCGGGTCGGAAACTAAAAGGATGATCCTAATAGCTAACCCAGACACTAAACGCACGGTGACAAGTTTCGCCACACACACACAGGGACACGATTCCACATGAGCGCACTATCGTTCCACCGCACCACTACCACCGGCCGTACGGATCGCCCCGCATAAAAGAAATTGCTACAAATCGTCTGGCAATAAGCTTCCGATCGTCTTGCTTTCGCCGCACACGCAGCCGGCGGACATGCTGTCGAAGGGACGAGGGGACACGGCCGGATCGCACCGTTGGGACATTTCACGCAACTGATTGGATCGGACCGGACGTGGCACTCGCTGTATCATTTATCAGTCCCGACCGTCATAAACAGTGGCACTTAATGATCCTGCGTCCATGATGGCGTCGGTCGATACAAGACTTCCCGCCCTCACCCACGGGAAAAAGGGAACGAGGAACCTTTTGTTCACTGCTGCTCCGCTGCTCGGCTGCGCACCGGAAACCGGACACCGGGACGCTGGCAACGGCGATTTTCGGCGAACTTTTGTCTCTGCCCGGCCGGTCCTTGCCGAGGGTGCTTCACGGTGAAGATTTCTTTCATTTCGTACATAATTGGGTAGTTTGTTTTTGTGGCGCCCGGGCGTACGGGCAAAGTTCACGGTCGATGCTACCGTCGTAGGTGATGCTGAAACGATACCGCACACGGGAGAAAGAAAAACATAGTTACAATGTTGCAATCGTTTGCGTTGCTTGTACAGTGGGTGCTGAGGGTGTGAATGAAGGCCAAATAAGGTTGATTTAATTGGCAAAGGGGTGAGGTTAGAAAAAGAAAATAAAGAGTACTGTAAGCCTTGGGAAAGTGTTTCAATGAAATTAAAGCACATTTACTCCAAGAAACTATGAACCCTGTCATTTTTAATACAATTTTTAGTTTGTCTATTTTTGAGAATTATATGTAAAACGTTGATCATGATTGAGAATGGCTTACAGATGAAAAAAGGCTCAAATTTGTTTTTGAAATCATGTAAAAATAGGATTCCATTTGGCAGTTGCTACATCATTTTTACTTTATTAACACTTTAATAATGACACAATTATTGCTAAAGCAAACGTAATAATTGTCTTCACCATCTCACCTTCAATTTTATATTATGTTTCCAGTAGCAATAACATTGAATCTTTAATCGAAAAAAAACTTGACTCATATGTTTTACGAACCACGAATCCGAAGTTATTTAACTATGCTCTGAAAACTATGATGCAGACATTGCATGAAAACTATGATGCAGCTGTTAGTTGTAGTAAACTTTTCTTCGCTTCTAATCCACAAAAAGGAAAGAATAGTGTAGTTTCTTGTTGCAAAATATAGCTGATTCCAGTTATATTTTGTTAGGTTTCATTGTAACAAATCTAATATCAAAATAATAGTTTACCCATACTAACTACTCTATAACATTTTCAGTATCAGACTAAATATATTAAAAATGCTCTTCAAATAAAGTAATACTGTTCTAAGAGCAAATGAGAAACATTTGTTACGAAGGCTCTTTTGGACACAAAAATTCGTCAGCCTCATCAGACTGAAATAGAACAGACAGTGTTAAGCTACTTTTTGCTACAGTAGAGGTATTCGACCCGCCTACATTCATTTCGTTGCAAACAAACCTGTCATCTGGTGGCCAAACATCACGATAACCCATTTACCGAGCACAAAAGTCTTGTTGTGCACCCCGAAGTGCACTGATTTTCCAAACACCAGCACACGCAAACTTCCATTGTACACGTCATTGCAGCTGACATGCAAACCCACAGCAACACACGGCTTTCAGCACCTTAGGGGTGCCTCACATCAGAGGCGTGGTATTAATTAGAAGGAATAACGAGTGCGTTTTTACCATTCATAAATCTCGCCCTTTCCACAGCTCGCTCTGACGGTTTCCATTTGCAGCAAAGGTCGAGTGTTGTGGGATAGAAAGCCACCGGTGCAAGTTTTCTGTACTGAAAACCGAATACTCCCAACCGGGTGGGTTGGGTGACCACAATGCCACCGGTTTGCCAAAAAACCACGGTCAGCAGTGGCAGCTCGTACTGAGTGTGTGCCTCAACGGGGAATGAGTTGGTTTGGTTGTTTGTTGGACCATGAAGGACGAACAGTCCAAGGGGAGGAGGGAAGGCGAGATTTGAATCAGCAGCTCATTTATGGTTAAGCTGAGTGAAGTTTTGGGAATTTGCACTACAATCTATCAGACCATCAGGTCATTCATGCGTTGCTCTCTTTCTTAATGTTAAATAATAATAATAAGTTTCATACAAATAAAAAAAAACATAATTTTTCCCTCACACTTTATGTTTCGAAACATAGTATCATATGGAGAAGATCATGAAAGCGGAATAAAAATTCGACCCGTTCCTGATATCATATCATAAGTGAAACATTTCGTTGGATTTCAGTAACATCAATCACGTTACATAAATTGATGCATATTTACGTCTCGCGGTCGGATGGCCCACGAATATATTATGAGCTTTTTCAATTTTTTCATATTTTAACGTGTATGCTTTTGACCTGTTTCATACAATGACGCGTGGTTTTATGCATATTTTTTCTACGAAGGCACAAATGAATTGATTGGGATTACATCGAGTTGATGTGGATGCGTTAAGTGAAAAGATTTTTTTCATCTCGCCATCGGTAAAAACACCTGCGTCATGATCCTTCAGGTTTGATAATGCATAATTGACTGTAGCGTATAGTTAGGGATATAAAAGTTGCAAATGTTGCTAGTAGATTTTTTAACCCATGTTTTTTATTTATATATCTGTACGGAATTTACGCTTTTCGCTACATCATATATGTATAAGTATATCAATAAAAGTATTCCGCATAAGTATGGTCTCTCCAAAAACATTGAAATAAAACTAAGATAAACATAATATAAAAATAAATTTAAAAAAGACATACAATTGATTAAATCTCAAAAATATATACGCAACATCAATATCCTACGTCCGATTCACCGATTACGATTTTGTAGCTGATTTTATAAATCATTTACGTCGTTTATTACGAAGAATATTAAGAAGTGTTTTTAATTTAAATCTATTTGCATTTTACTCTTGTACAAATGAGCTTTTAAGAAAAAACAAATGAAAATTTCTATACAAAAAAACTGTAACACCTTAGCCAACGACAGTAAAAGCTTCTTGCAATCTATTGCGAAATAACTCGATTAGATGAGTATCGATAAGTATTGATTATCTGGAAAATTTCTACACACTTTGTTTATGTTTCCGTTTCGGAGGAAAATGTAATTTAAATGAAGGCAAAAGCTTACGCTCGTGCACGCTGTACACGCTGCTTTTTAACACAAATCCGTCTTCTGCCATGTTGTTCCGTTTAAAAATGTGTTACCGTCGTGTGGTTTTAATGGCTCGAGTGCCGAATTAATTTAATCTAATCTTTTGTTTTGTTTATGTCTCTATTGCTGTGGTTTCTTTCGACGCAGTGAATAGAATGCTGCTGGAAGCGGCTGTTGAGAGTGGTACAAATTTAAGAGGAAAAGTTTTTGGTTAAGTAAACTAAGCTTAAAATGCTTTAATCCTTCTTTACACATTCAGTCTCTGATCGAAGTTTTCGGGTGTTTTGTCGCTTTTTCAATGATGCTGTTGAACCAATGAATAGATGAAAATTTAATTAAACTCAAAATACGGAGAAATAAAACACGAATGGTTTATTAGAAAAATCAAATGTAAAGCTATAATGTTGTAAAAAACTTTATCAGCTTCCTGGTAAATGAATAAATAAATAATTTAAAAATTATTAAAACTACGAAAAAAATAATTTACATTGCTCATTGGAAAATTGTAAAAATTCAATGAGATATAAATAGATATATTATGAAAATAAGATATAACTAGGAACATTTGGAACAGTTTACTGTGTTCCTCACTACGAAAGCGATTTACTGTGTTTAAAGCAAAATATTACATCCGATTAGAAGTATTCCCGCTTAAGGAGGGATAATATATCTATTCCATTTTGTTCATATTAATTCAATGTACTTTTCGGCTACGAGTTTTGGAGCACGGACTGCAGCGAGACAAAAAAAGTACAAATATGAAGATGGAAAAAGGTCGCATCGACAGAAAATGGAATTAGAAACCCCCGGCCCAATCGAAATCGGACATTTTTCGCCGACTTTTGCAAGGCATCTGAGGCGCGGGAGCGGCTAAAACGTGGGAGATATCTTTTCGTGTGCCCACCGGGCACGAACCTTCTGAAAACACGGGTGGACGGGCATCGTTTTTCGTGTTAAAAGACATGTTTGCCCCATCCCATGCTTTGCCCCACATCCAGCTGTGGCACAATGCTTTTGCGAACTGAGCACAATATTTCTTCACAGCCAGGATTAGTGGAACGTTCTTTCAATGGGCGAAACGATTGATTTGACTCGACGAATAGACGATGCCCGGAATCGGGCGAAGGGAACGATCTCTGGGCAAATGGCTGGAAGGATTATTTCGCTCCCGGCGGAGAGCATCTGAAGCGCACGCATCTCTTTGATGTTCAAAAACATTTGGGCTTTTCTGTTTCTCCTGCGCCGTCTTACGAACCCGTGAAGGTTATTTAGAAAGCCCTTCGTGCCCGGAAGATGAATCCGGTAGTGAGTTATTTGGAAATGGCAGCTTTCTTTTAAGTGAAACGGATGAAACTTCGAATTAAAATGGTGCAATTAATTTGTTCGTTCAGTATAAAATTCCTTACAAAAGTGGATGATATAATCAATTTTGTTGAATTGAAAAGCGAACAAGCGATGGCTTTGTGATGAACCGAGTGTCGAGTGTAGTATAGTTCATACCGATCTTTTAAATATGTTATGTATAGACGTAGTTGTTCAGTGTTTGGAAGAGATTCCACCTTTCATGGCTTTGGACGCTCCAGTCATCTGCGACGATAACTGTCAGTGCCAGTCGCTTCCGTTAATCGCGTTCATGTCGTTGAGGAAAAACATCATCACCTGTTTTCCTTTCAACGACACGCTTTTACCTTTCTTGCTCTACCCTACCTAGTGAGCGTGCTACCTTTTCGCAAGCATATGTGTGAGATTGCAATAGAAAAAAATGCCAACCTCGTGCTGGGAAGGTTAGATTTTGTAGTACCCTTGTCCAAACATGGCATCCGGTGCTGGATCTGATCCGACCCCCTCGGTTGTGGGGCAGCAACGTCGCATGATGCATAATTGATTGCAAGTGTTTGCCCTGGCAGACGAAGCATCTCGTCGTCGTCAAACTAAGGACACGTTCCCGGGTTTCGCAGCACACAAGCACACACGCGGTGAAGCTGACGAAGAAAAGCTGACGCGAGAAAGTATTATCGCTAGTTGGCTGCCATGGCAACACACACGCGCGCACGAAAACATGTATGATTTCCATGCTGAAGAGTCGACCGTTGGAAGGCTTCCGGACATGAGCTGAGTACACTTTCGTTCGTGGGCACGGTCGGATCCACCCGGTCAGTGGGAGGAGGGTAACATCCATCACCTATCCGTAGCAAAACAACCACCGGCGTCCAATCTGGCGTAGGTTTTTCCGAGGCCATCTACGGTTGGACGTATCGAGAGAATTCCCACACAGGAGTAGGAATTATCGATAACATTCTAACCGCTGTCGGAGCGAGGACGAGACACGGTAAACCACCAGCCCGCCCGACCAGGAGGACGAATAATTGCCGACTGCTTCAGCGGGTCCACTCTTCCGGCATTCCATCAAGGCCAACAAATACCAACGATACGGCACAAAGCCGGCGTTGGACACGTTCGCCGCCTGGATGGTGGATTATCTGTTAATGGACGATGGGACTAGTTTGTGGGCTTACGCTGCGGTCGAGGCTGCAGTGGATGGATGGTAATCGTATTGTTAGATGCCAGCTAAAAATGACGGGCAAACTCAACAATAATTTGAATATCGTAAGGATTACCCTGTATACAGTCCGTCGTACGGGTACAGCTTGTTGGCAGTGGAAAGTTTGACCTTCGTACAGAAATGTTAGAAATAGAAATGTCCGTTGCAGGATGTGAGTTCTGAATGGTGGTGTTTATTGTAGATGGATGGTTTATCATTTAACCATCTATAAGGATAATACTTCCGAAGCAATTATCGTTTGTTCCTCTTTTTCCTAAGTTTACACTTTTTTGAGACCAATTCTAAAATACTAGTTCTGCTAACGAGGTATAAGACCGGATTCTTTTGTCAGATTTACTTTAGAGTAAAATGTTACGCACGTGAAATTGAGTGAACACAATTGAAGAAATAATGTAAATAAATGAACATCATGTTAGTGTTCATGAACTAAAACGAAGATAATTTAGTAACCAATGGGTTGTTTGTTAGCAGGTATTCGATTGTACCAATTTTGACGCATAAATAAATATTTTTTATTTGAAAAAATAAATATTAGATCAAATTCTTTATCCATAGAACATTGAATCGAAAATCTAAATTAGAAAAGTCAACTCGGATGGACCCGAAAACACTTCAACAGTCAACAGCGTTCGAAACTGTCGTTTCCTTTGAAATTATTGAATGATTTTCTAAGCACTGTTTTTTTTCTGCATCAATTTATGTCCCTATGTTTGCTTATGGTTGAACATCCTGCATTCGTTAGATTTGATTCATTTCAGTCAAACATCCGACCTTCGTGGAAGATATTGAAATCGACCGTCCAAGGAATCGTCTCACATTCTTCCGTTTGGGAACAGTTAAAGGACATCTGTTTGACTCCATGGATTTGTTGCAATGTGAAGGACGCACGCAATATTTGGTGGAAGATGTGAACATTTCAGTGTCTTATCAGTTTCATCACTTCCACTCGTTCGGTACTTGTCTGTAGCGATAAATTCGACATTTGACGCTGCTGAAGCTTCATAGCAAAATAGCAAGCAAAATAAGGCACACTCTCATCACTAGTAATAAGCCATTCAGCCAGACAAAATGGGACTACAAAGAACTAAACTCCACCTCCAAATAGAACGATATGTTCCTCTGTTGTTTTTGTGTATGTTTTGCTGGTCTCTTCGGTCTGGTTTGGAAGCAGAACCGTATGCTCATCCTACCATATCGTGCATCAGTCAATTGGTAGAGAATATGCCCCATGTCGAGTTGTGCTACGAACGTTCAAGTCCACACTCAAGTTCGTCTGTAAAACAACAACAACTATTGCTCCGATTTCGGATAAGCATCGCTCATAAACTAGATAATCCAATTACTCAACGACTTCTGCTGTGAGATGGACGGAGTTTAGACGAGCTTGGATAAATGACGTGTACTGAATAGGATCAGTTTCGATTGATGGGCTTAGCAGGAAAAAAAGCCTGCAGTATATAGACGGCTTATGATGTTGAAGGTATTAACGTGGTACTATTTGCTTGCAACTTGTCGTCTCTGTACTGGATTTAGTATGACTACAATAAGATAAGTTCTGTTTATTATACACACAGACTAAGCATTTTATGCTATTTTTCATATTAGTATAGACGCATGTATCTCGCTCGTTGGATGTATTTTAACGAGAAAAAAACTTGTTCCTCGTCTTATCGCCGTCTCAAGAAATAGACACACGACACATGCCGCATCTCGCAGGCCAAAGATGATGCGCACAAAATGCACACGGAATAAATATCTTAATTTCGTGATCTGTGCAGATTTTCGTGGGGTTTTGATAAATGGGCTTTGTTCGGTACCGTCATTAATGGTCAGAACCGTCGGACAGCCTGTGCCAAAGAACACAGGCAAAAAAAAAATCCCGAAACCTACCCGTGAGACAATGCTGGGTGGTAAAGGCAAACCAACGCAAAATACAAAAAAAAAAAAACTACAGCAAAGATGGTATTAGAACCACCTTCCGAACGACGCACACTGACACCGAAAGAAAAGCTTTAAAATCGCATTTCGGTTCAACGGTTTGGGTGCTGTTGTCTTTTCCCCCTTTCCTGCGCATTTTGCACATGGCGAAAGAAAATGAAAAGCAGGACGTGCAGAAGAGGCGTACAAAAAAAAGAGCTCTTCGCTGAAGAGTTCCAAAGTTCCGGTGCCGGGAAAAAGGGATCGTCGGATTACGTGGAAGCGAAAAGGCGGTTGACAGGGATGTGGGTCGCGTGTGGAGGTTTTTTCCCGAGTGAAATTGAATGATGGTAATAATAGGGTTCACGTGATTATGTACGCCAGCATCGATGCTTCAACATGATGTGCCAACTCACTCACCCGGACGTTACGGATGAAACGCAACGAAACGAACCGAGCGTTTTTTTTGTTGCTTATTTTTCCTTCGGATTGAACGAAGGTTTCCCGTGTTCTCATGTTTACCGTACGTATGTATGCTCCTATTCTATCCTGTTTTTTCCTATGTTTCACTTCACGCGATCCTTCAGTTTAATCTTTCCCGCGGGGCAAACCGAACAAGGGCCCGAGTGGATTCACTGGGCTACTGGATTGAAATGAAGCGCTGGTGTGCTCCACCCTTTGACTCACTTCCGATCTCATTTTTTTTCATTGCGATTCATCTCACGACAGTGGCTACGCACACTTTCATACGGATCACATGGAAAAAAAATCCTCGCTACTTACATCACGCTTGGGTGTGGTATGCAAAAATTTCAAATACTATAAACAGAGGGTAAGGAAGAGGATGGCATACATCCTACCCTCCTTCCCTATCAAGAGCCACTTTCGTTCCGCAATATCCTGAGGATACTGACGCTGATCCTGTTGTGAGTTTGCTGCGTCCCATTCTCGGTTCGCTTCACGAGTTCCTCTAACAAACAGAGGAAGGATTCCTTCGTGTTTTATTGTCTCCGAATCCGAACGCTCTCCCGTTGACGGAGGGACGGGTAGAGATAAAGAAAGGGCCAGAAAAGGTTCGTGTCCGACGTTAAAACCAACAGCGAGATTTAAAGTACTGTCCCTTTAGTTGAGTTGACCGAGCCTCATCATCATCATCATCATCATCAACGGAAGACGGAATCAATTTGTAGCAACAAACATGTCCTGCTAAATCTTTTTCCCACTAAAAAGAATGGGGCTGTAAAACAAGGAAAAAGGTTTATCGACCTGTGAGGAAAAGAAACTGATTGATTGAAATGAGCTCTTATTTTGAAAAACTAGTCCATATTAAAATCAAATTCATGGACGAAATTAAAAGTTGAAGAACGCCAAAGGATTATGCAAATAAATTCAGTAAAATGTTAATCATTTAAAACGCGCCGGTTTTCCGTAATTTTATGACAAACAATGTCATTGTTATGTTGGGTACCGTCCGCATTCGCAGCCTACTGAGCAACACCGGCAACAAAACTTCCACCCAAGGGGCCCGTGAGCTTTGAAGTTATTCGACATCCAAAACGAACGGATGATAACAAACGAAACCCTCCTCCCTGAATTTCGATCCCTTTTTCAAATGAGAATATGGATGCACACAGGCACTGACCCGAACACGGATGCTTTACGTTTGTTGCCCTTAACGGAAACCGGGATAAGCTAGGCACTTGTTTCTGTGTGCTTGTGTGTCTGCATCGGTGTGTTTAGAAGCTTTGAAGAATCTCAACGATGGGATTAATTTCACGTCCGTAAAATGGTTCAAAACAAACCCGCAAACTTTCCTACCGGACATATTGGGTCGTTCTTCCTGCGCGCACGTTTTATAACATATTCAACAGCAATGGCTTGTGCCGGTGTATGGGGCATTTGTAGCATTTCGTCTTTCGATTGGAGTTTCAAATTGGTTCCAGAAACTACACTTTGCGAGCTTGATATGCTAAT
>JXXB01011098.1:0-10143 GCA_000956275.1 Anopheles koliensis
ATACGAAAAATTAATAAAATTATCATCTCCAATGCTTCCAGTATCGTTTATATCCACTTAAGCCGTCACTGCAGACACAAAGCACTAATCAAATCCTTTCACGCCAGCAATCACCGAAACGTTACTGCATTACGCGTGCGAATCCTTGCTCGTTGCCGGGCGAAGGACGAAACTTTCCACGAAAGTCCCGAAAAACCCGAACCGTACCGTGCCCAACAGCCGAGATCAAGCGGGTTGTCTGTCTGCGGGAGATGCTAAGAATAGAGTAAAAATTCTTCCCAAACATGCAACACCATCCCGTTCTGGATCCGGCCGGGTGGTGGTGTGTTCGTTCCCTCTCGCTTCGTGCGCGCGCGCCATCTCGCTCGGTCGCACTCACTCACTCACACTCGCAACATCCCCGCTCGCTGCAATCACTGTCACATTAGGCAAGAGGGGTTGTTTTTCACGCCTGTATGCGAGAGAGACTCGAGAGTGAGAGAGTGTGTGCGTGCGCGAGCGAGAGTGTGAAACAGTGTGAGCAAATGAACTCAATCATTTCCACGGAACGGGAAGAGTGGAACAGTTTTCCCTGCTCACAATGGGAAAACCCGAAGCGATAGAGATAGTGCGAGTCGAACGGGAACATCAATTGTTTGGGGGCGACCCCCCAGGAGGTAGTGCTTCCTGCGCAATGAATGTGAGATAGCAACCGAAATGGCGCATCCTTTTCCCAGGCAGAAGGAAGGATCCCATTCCAACCCCGTGGAGCACACACATGCGCATGTATTCTTCCCTCCCGACCGGGAGGTGTCTTTTATCAGTCGCTTCTGTCCCGCTCTGGTTTAAGAAAAGCCATCCTATTCTAACAATTCTGTGTGTTTTATTATCTGTTTCTATGTGGGCTCTCCGGAGGTCACACAGTGCACCGAGGAGAATGAAATGAATCCGGTTCATTCCGGGAGAATTGGAACGAATCTCGGAAGAGATTGAAAGAATAAGAGAACGTGAATATGATGAGCAGGTCACGGGAAGGTCCTGACAGAAGTAAGGAAGATTTTTACCTCAGGAAAGGAGAGCGAGTGAGTTGGAGAGATGCTTCGAAAGACAAACAAAAGATGACGGACAATAGTGTTGGGTTTGATACTTGAATGATTGGAAATTGACAATTGACTGTGAAATTAATAGTTCCTTAGCAACAATAAGCACCTAAACCCCATGAGCCTATAGGCATCCGGGCATATCTCTTACAATGCGATTCATTCGTCGCGTTACAGCAGCCAGAAGCAGCTCATCACCACCGTGCCGTCGTTGTCATGTGCTATGTTCTACGCGTCAATTTAGCTCCTCCTCTCCAATTATGCTACACACAGCGTTCGTTCCACCGTCAGCCAGTCACAGTGAATGCCACAGTTGAACACGAACGCAAACGGGAGAGGGAAACAACGCACACCGCACGCAGCAAGGGTGGAAACGATGGCACTACCACACAGACACGGCCGCACCATGTACGGTGGAAGATAAGCCGGAGACAAACTGAGACAACCCACAATCATTCGAGGCCCGCAGATAGGGGATGATGACAAAACGAGATGCACACCGCGTTGCGAGAGGGAGAAAACCGAATGCGAACGACAACAACCTTCTTCGCCAAAGCCCTCTATGGAGCCAACGACATCAACCCCTGGCGCATGGCGTGGAGCGAACGAACGAACCTGTCGTCCTCATTATCTCTCGCTGGCGAGAAGGCGGGATTTACAAGAGGATGATGCTGCAATTCTATAGGATGCGATAGTAAACGGTCGTCTCATTATCATTCCCATTGCACGACGGTTCCTTCCGGTTTGGGTTGCGCGTTCCTCCGGGCCACGTTCGAGCCCGGGGAGCCTGCGAGTGTGCGCACAGTGTGCCACAGATAAATGTGCCAGTGTGCGCGAGATGAATTCTAGCGTGTTCTGACACACGATGCGAAGTGATGGACAGCCTCGCTCGGCGACACATAGTAGCCATAGCAACATCGCCGAGGTAGTAACTGTAACCGATCGGACTGCAGGAGCGAGAGAGTCGTGCGCTTTGGAGCTACGTGTTAGAGCAGGAAAACGAGAGACAGTCGTACAGAATATGACACTAATACCAGTGAAGGCTGAGGGCTCCGAGAGATGGATCATGGCGGTGCGTAGTATCGCGATGGTAGAACATCATCCCCTGTGACTCCTTGACAGTACTAGACATTTCTCCCGTGTTTGTGAGAGTGTTTGGATGGGACACACATCATGATACAGTTTGTTTGTGTGATTGGTTTGGAAACATATAGGACAATTTTTGAAAGGCTTCCGATATCAGGTTGTATTATTACTAACCTAAAAGGCCTTGAAGAACTTACACTCAGATGATTTGGATTTATATAATGGCACTTTTCACTCAAAGTACACCGACTCATTTTTATACCAACAACCCTGGGCATTGCATGAAGATACATTTTTATATAGCATACCACAAAGAAGATGTCGGTTCCAGTCGTTATACACGTACGCCAGCGAGCAATGGAGCATGTCAAGAAAAGAACCGACCCCGTCACACAGCGGCCGCATGTGGGCCGCATACATACATCGTGTTTTCATCGTCCAATCGTCGTGAGGCTATCTCTATTTATCTGTCACGATTCTAAATAAAGCTGGATGGTCGTCGGGTTGGCGGAGTCCAACCGAGTTGGAAAGAGACCGAACGACCCGGACCCGATACATAAGCGCCCTAAGATTGCATGGAAACACGTAAAGAATGTAGCGACTTCTGGCTATCGGGAGCATGAGATGAGGACACTTGGGTTATCCACAGTGACTAGGGTTTATGTAAGAAAAAAAAGCCGAGCGTATACGATGACGAATGACCTCCACGAGGCAGATAACGAAAATGAACCAAACGTCAGTTTCAACCGAAGATGTGATATTGAGCTATTTTAAAAGCCTAAGCGAACAATTTGCACTGCAGATAGGAGCAGCAATTCGCTTTCAAATTACTTAATCGCTCCGTCGCAGCAGAAAGAAACAACGCCCAGCAGACTTCAATCCCAGCTCAAACAAATGGTCATGACCACGGCTACCGATATGCCCGGATTATCCCGCAGCCACCGTTAAAGCGAGGTTATGCTCAATTTGCCACCCCTGTCGGTCGGTCGATCGCTTCTCGCTCGCTTTTCGGTTCGCCCGAAAAACCGCATGTAGTTTCCCTAATGCAAGCTGTTTCTCGCATCCGTCGCATCCGTTTCCCCCGTACATCCGGCATCCCGGGATCGTCACGGACTACACCGGAGCCCTCGGCGTCAAACATATCCCATAATGATATAATAAAGTTGTTCGCACATTAATGCGGATTTTCCCTCGCGTATGTGTTCGTCGCTATCGGTTCTCTTTCTTTCCGCTCTTTCCCTTTCTTGTTTGTGATTGTTTCCCGCTGTCTCTATTGCATCACCATATCCCATCGCGCCGTGGACGAAGGATGCTAAGTAAACGGTTCTGGATTCTACTACCACGCGGCGAAAGGGAACCGTTTTTCGACATATTTTCGCAACCGGATGATTTTTACTAAACCTAACGTTTGCTTTTTTGCTTTCCTTTTCCGTTTCGCGCTGGTAACAATCATAATCGCCCGCTATAACCTGGTAGTTCTGTTGAGGTGTGCAGGTTTTTTTTCTGTTCCCCTGCCCATTTCGGGGTACCATATGCTGCCGTAGCGAAAAAGCGACAGCTTGCACCAATAATTGTTAATCCGATCTCGTTTACACAATGCTATTGCTTTGTGCATGATATGGTGGAATCATTCAATTATCACCAAACGATTGGAGTTGCGGAGATGGGTCGTATTTTCTCGTACTTCTTATTAAAGTCTAGCTTCGCATGCTTCCAGAATTTGGACTAGTAACCAAACGTAACATTCAACCATTTATCCCTGCCAAGGAAATAGATTGCATCCTCTGGTCACCTTTTCTTCGTCGAAATGGATCGATTTCATTCCAGTGATAGTAACAGAATACTGATAGCACTAGAAAGAACTCTACAGCAACGTGTGAACGAAGCGTGCCAGGACTATGAATCCGAATGAAAACTCGAACAATCGAAATCGCTCCAGTACAGCGGGAGTTTCCTTCCAAATAACCCGTCTCTTTTTCTCTCTCCCTCGTCCATCTGGATCACTTTCAGCGATCGTACCAGTGGTCTAAGCTGTTTGCTGAAAGAAAATCGTCCGCAGTATTTATATTTTATTTGTATTTACACACAGCACAAAACGAAACGAAACGGCTATAAGCCGGCGCTCACCATTTTTCCACCATTCTCCCTAATGGACCATCAACGGACACGTTCCTTTCTTCGCTCCTTCGGATGCATCGGAACGGCTAAAGCTAGTGGCGAAAAATCGCAAAACGACAACCAACCAGCTGACCGGTTCCAGCTCGAGCCGGTTCGATTTTTCTTCCCTTATCTCGACAAAGCGGGCGCCGTGCGGGTGGAGAAAAAAAAATAAATGTTTTAAAGTGGAAAACTATTCCCGAAACGACGTCATCTCCCTCACCCGCCATTCGGAATCGGAATCGGATCGGTTGAATTGAATGTGTTTTCCGTTTGCTTTTTTGTTTGCCGCTGATACCATTATTTGCAGAAGCAGAGGCGAAAAAAAAATAGAACACACACTCACATCCCGCAAAGCGAAACGTTTCGCAGCGAAAAGAAAAGGATAAAATGTAATTCTTCCAACGCGCCGAATGGCCACGACACGCTCCCTTCGGGCTTTTGGTGGACACATGCTTTTAGCAAACTTCCTCGTACCCTTCACGGGCTCGTGCTGCTGCTGCTGAATGGAGCAAACACAGTGCGAAGCACATAAAAGTGACAAGTTATTCTTCTCGATTCCTGCACCAAACAGAAAAGCCCGACGAACCGATAACCGGCAGCGTCCACGGTGCTGCGAAAGTAGAAATAATGCAATGAAGAGAAACGAGCTGTACTTAGACAGTCGTGCAATCTTTTTGCACCTTATGGCCGGAATGGCACCGGCCCATTCTTAGCGGGTTGGGCGATTATCCGTGCAAAAAAAAAATGAAAAACCACTACGGAAAACTACGGTAAAACTGCCCGCTGCAAACGGATGTGCGCTATCGAGTGGGCAAAATTTATAGCCTCCACCGTGCCGTCGTCCACTCTCGCGTCACTTTCTCGGCGAGATCCGCCTTATCTGATCACGTAACAAATGGAATGGCATTTTAAACTGCCCCGAAAGTGGTGAAAAAATCCGATTCCGATTCGCTTCGCAAAAAGGATGCGATTGAATCCGAACCCAATCAGGGCGGGTGTGGTGATAATGGCGCGCAGGGCTCGATGGTTTCCGTTTTAGGAACATTCCATTCGAATCGGTCGTTACATGGTTTAAAATCTTCCCATCTACATAAATGTCCCCGTGGGTCCTCTTGGGATTTTCGGCATAGGGGTGATCATCCGCAGCAGTGCCTATTATTGAATGTAAATTTTCGATCCGGCAAAAGCCCCCGAAGCAAATCTCCTCCGAGTGTCTACGATGACATCTCGAGATGAGCGCCCTCTAGCGGTGGTCTAACGGAAGCACCAGGTGCATCGCATACTTCGTTCGTACCGTTCTCCATGCGAAACACCACGGGCAGCCCACCGATTCAACAGTAGCAGGACGTCATGTTGTGGCAAAACGACCAAAAAAGCACACACAATTGTTCCATTCCGTTCCATCGGGTTGCCCAAGGTTGCATTGGGCACGGCTTCACGGGGTGTTTGATGTTTTTTTTTTTGTGGATGTCATTGGTGAGCGTTGCAAGACTTTTACGGACGAAAGATAGAGCAACGATGACGGGCGACCATCTGCGTCAATCAGTGGCATGTCATACGAGTACCCTGCGGAGTACGCACCGACGAGCGCTTTCGATCGATGACTCGAATCGCACGTCCCGCCGAGCAAACACTTACTCCAGAATGTCTTGAGCAGTGCACGACATGACCTTCAAACTTTGTTTTGACGTCTCATTAAGAGCGTCGAACGTTTCCGACACCCAGAAACGACATTGAAATGGTGTATTAATGCTGGATAATACTCCAGTGCGTAGCAAATTGTGTCGCACACAAAGCCCGCTTCACGGACACGGTTCATCGGGCGCATTGAAGCTCACGGTTATGCAAATGCTGCAATACGTAAGGCGTGAAAGAAGCCTGCATTATCATACAAACTAGCCAAAGACACGCAGCCACAGCGCGTCTTGTCTTACCTCCAGTGTCTAGAGTGTGAAAACTCCAACAAAACCACCGATTTAAGCATTTAGACATACACAACCTGCTTCCCCTGTAGGGAGTTCTGCACGTCTCCTTCCTTCCCAACTCACTCCAAGAAAGCCGGGAAAAGCGTACCGACAAGATAATCCTACCATTCGAATGCAAACAGACAGTGGAACAAAAACAACAACATCGGCTCGGTTTCACGCTCGCTTAGCGTTCCACAAGCAGCGGAACGAATGCAGATAAGGTAACATGGCAACATTCCCAGCGCGCAGGTAAATGCTCATTTCGGGTTCATTACACAGCTACCACTTCTTCGCGCTAGCCGGGAAAAATGAGGCAAAAAAAAGGGTGCACCAACAGGATGGGATGTGTTAAAATAGATAATCCGTTCTGTCAACTTACTGTTTTGCCCTTTTTACCGCCGTCCGATCAGGCCGCATCATCATAAATGCATAACGCATCGTGCGACAATTGAATTTACGTTCGAAGCGTTAAATCCGACATGATACGTTCGCCTTGAACTTCCCCTTTGGGAAGCATGTCACCGCGCGGTGGTAGGATTTATTAGCTTCGACCGTGTCGTTGGTAAGTATATTAGCATCTTCGGAAGCTACCAAAGGCTTACCCCTTTGAAGAAAACGAGCCCTTCCCGTTTGCCGAAAAGGGTCACATTAAAATGATTATCTATTTTCTTTGCTTCGAGCGAGAACGTTGGGTTCATCTCGTGTAGCTTTCAATAAATTATTGGTGTTAATAGATTTATGATCATTATTAGGAAAACCCTAAATACTTTCTGTCTTATGCAAAAAGCAACCCTTTTGCTAAAAAATCGTACTATGAATATATTACATTTTAGCCTTCATTAAAAAACCTTGGAGATGAGAAAATGTAAACGAAACACGAGAAGTAGGCTTTAATAAAGCTATAAATTGTGCTCGTAACATAAAAGTCACATTTTTCGCTGCCATCTTCAGGCTTTTGCCACGACCAGGAGTAATACTATTCTTCTAAGCACACAGCGAAAGGATGGTTCCGGTGTTGATTTGATAATAAATTTATAACGTTGCCCTGATTGGCAAAGAAGCTCCCTTTGTGACGATTTTTTTTAACAACCCAATTTCACGGTCGCTTGCACTTTCTAGTACACCAGGCCACATCCACGTCCCTGCGCACACATTATTTGCCTGCCGGCCTTGTTTGCTCACTCACTGCAGATACCGTAACAGGCGGGGTGGCGATTCACAGATGGATGCTCTTTTGGCATGCTGGACCGCCCTCATGTTGGCAATGTTGTTCCCATGCAAAATAATACGCACATCGTACGGTCGAGTGGATGATAAAACATCATTTTAAATTCAATCCTAGCCGTGCTAGTCGGTCCGGGTTTCGGTCCGAGCTGGCAGGACGAGCGCCCTCCCACACAGACAGCAGCCTTGATCTCTTCTGTCCAATCCACCGGCTGTGGGCGGGATTGAGCAGTCAGTTCCAGTGCAAACAGGGACCTAGCAGACTATAGTATCATGTAGCATCGACCGCCGACACAAACAAACCGGCAGTGGGAAGCCGTGTAAACATGGCTTTTCCGGCCGCCTGAAGGCACCTACTCGGAAAAATTACGGCACAAGGAAAGCGCGGAGTTGGAGGACTTGCCGGAGGAAGAGCGGTTGGTAAATAAACAGCCACCTGATAAACAGAATTGTGTGTTGGTCGTCACCTGAGGCTCAAAAGCGGATGTTGCGAAATTACGTTTAAACAAGAGGTTAATTAAATTTCACTAAAAATAAGCAACCAGTAGAAAATTTTAACACAGATCAATAATTTAAACCATCGTCATGACGCTTACAACAAATTTAACCTTATCAGCTCTTATCAGTGTTTTGTGTCCCCGTTCTGCACCCGATAGATTTAATTCAACACAGTTTCAACACCTTCTTGTCTACGGCATTGGCTTGCAATTCGTTCCAATGACAAGTGCAAACACCGTTGCGAATCCGGCAGATTAGAACCGGCTTCGAACACAATGTTTTGCAACAAAACAAACATCGTTTTTAATGCGTTCGCATTTTTGCTTCAAACATCATTAGCGGACACAAATGCGACAAGCGATAGCAAATGAGCAGGGTGAAAAACAAAAATAAAACACACAGCATCAAGTGTGTGAACAACCGGCCGAACGAATAGCCAACCATCAGATCCGAACCATGAAATCCTCATATCGTTCGGCTGATAACAACGCCTAAGCTCATGTCATGCTCATTAGCTTGCTGCCGAGGCTATGCTAGGCCTTTCCGTTGCGGAATAGAGCTGCTCCATTCGATGCAAGCCATAGCAATGGCCGACCGAAGCCGCAAGAACAGGGAGTGGGAAATGTAATAAAAAATTTATGCAATTTCAGCGCACGGTTGCAAACAAAACAACCGCAACTGACGGCGGGGCAATGCGCATGACATGATACGATTCTTTTTTTTTCTGCCATCTCTCGACTGTAAATAGCTCCCGGGGTGGTCGAGATGTTTGGCCAGCCACCAAGATGTGTTTGTGGGCAAGAGAACGCTGTAAAATGGAAGCTAACCGATGATCTCATACCGCACGCAGTAGGACACAGTGGGATGAGATTATTTCGAAGAATTTGTTCAATTTAAAATTATAAATACTCACAGTTTTCGGCAAAAGTAACCTCAAATATCTACTTTCTTTTTTCCCAATCTTCTTTAACTTAATCCCAATCCTGACTCAAATCCAAACGATCCAACACGTATTTTGCTTCGTTCTGCACCGAAATCTGTTCCTTCCTGACACATCCCCAAACTCGTCCGCCCGATGATTTATAACGTGATAAATTATGTCATTATTTTCTCGTAAAATGGGTTTTGTCATCGCCAGACAGGCCGCCCTTTCACAACCCAACCCGGGAAGGAAGCGTCGGTGGTAAGATGATTTCCTATTTAAATCAACTTCCGGAGCACGTTTCCGCCGGCAAGGAGGGTGAGGTGGTGTGCGCCGTTGCTACAGACAAATTCGGTGTTGCTATTCATGGGTGAATCTCAAATCTCGTTCCAGTTTTGGTAGCGGAAGGTTTGCGTAATACCTCTCGAAGGATCACTCGCCCTTTAGTATGGCTTCTGATTCTCACTGCCGTCATGTCATAGTAGTGAGCCACACAATTGCTTCTTACTGTACCGAAATTTCCTTACTTCGTACAGAATATCCACCCGAACTGGGAAAGAGAATTAGAAAAGTGAAACAATAACAACTCTTTCCGCTCTACAAGGATCGTAGCAACAGCAGCGAACGTTACAATTTCCTTCCATTCTCATTCCCTACTGTCTTGATAGCTTCCCGGAATCTCGTACCGCTCGGATCCATCCCAAAAGGCGTTGGGTGGGAGGTGAATACGGGAAAACCCCCAAGCGTTGGCCGGTGATTGTTTACCTTTGCCCGTGTCCTTAACGACAATCTGACGTGCGGTTAAAAAGGAGGAAACCCTGCACAATGATGACAAGTTTCCCTCGTTGTTTGTCATCCCGACAGTTTTTCACCATTGTTAATCATTAATTGAGTTTGCTTTCCACTAACCCCCTTTCCCCTGCGCTGGTTGCTCCCGTTGCTGGACGGTTTTCTTTAAGGACATTCGAAACCGTCGGAAATGCGGTTAATACAGCAGCGAATAGAAGGAAGTCGTAAAAATTTTATCGGAAAAGTAAAAATAACCCAGTACAGACGTCATCTTGCTATGGAAATGTTGCGGATAAGAATACGTGCAAACAGTACGTACAATTGTAGCAGTCTAGAACAAACTCTAGAAAAAATCAAAACTAACCTATGGTTCTAAAACCATAAACAACTTCCTTGAATACATCTGAAAATTCACCAA
>JXXB01011101.1:0-19346 GCA_000956275.1 Anopheles koliensis
AAAGAGAGAGAGAAAGAGAAAGAGAGAGCAAGAGAAAGAGTTTATGATGATGATAAACTCACTACTGTTTATCGTCGCACAACCATTTCCACCGCCACCGCAAGTGTGCGTTCAATCTACTCCTCCGCGAGGATCTTTCGCACGCAGCGCTTTTCCACCCGATAAACATCAATTCTCAAACCGCACCGATCGTTTATCTCCGCATGATGTTTATTCATAATCAATTAATTCAATCAGTGCGCAGGCGCAACTATTCACGACCGACAGCCGGAGTTATTATGTTTCGGAAGGGTTTCCATCGGTTCGCGTCCCGTCGGATAGATTACCTGTTCGCTTTCTCTGCGGCCTCGGCTCCCTTTTTGTCTGCCGTCCTTCTCCCTAGAGGCAAATTCTTCCCTAGAAAATCCACCACCACCAGCGGCAGACGGGAGCGTGCGCGCTCGCTCGCTCGCTGGCTCGCCGACCATTGAATGATGATGATGCGCCCTCGGTAGAAATGTGCAGCCATCAATCGATCCGGCAAAAACGGTAACACTTTACCCTTGCCGATGATCGTGGCGGGCACGGCAGCGGCGTTTAGTGCGCCACTCCGGGACCGTGTCTCCGCTAAAGGCATGAAAACGCGCGGCGTCGGTGGTGAGGACTTCATCGAACGGGCAAGACGACGATCGGTCCGGTCTCCACGGAATAAGTGATTAGTGTTGCACAATTGTGCACGGTCGGTTGTCATTCGGTTGGCGGCTTCGCCGAGCATGCATGGCGCTTTTTTCTGTCCTCTCCTTTTCCTCCCATCGTACTCCCGACGGTAGGGATGAAAGGTACGGCTCATCAGCCTTGTGGCAGCACCCACCATCTCGTACCCGGCAGATTCAATTCGATACGCTGTGTCTTTTAGTCGATCCTTTTTCCATCACACCACACCGCACGGTGATGACGGCATGCTCTCGGCGTCTTGAAGAGCAACCAGTACGTACATCATCACCCCGGTCGCCCGGCCGATGAGGTAGCCTGTGAAGGTGTAATTCTCCGTTTATTGTCACAATTATAATTTATGATAACAAAAAGTTATAGCTTTTAATATTACAGTACCCGACCAAACGCCCAACACAACCAGGAGCGAAGGCGATGGCGATGCGGCGATCGGTGCGGATGCTGGCTGTTGGACTTTTCTTTCCACATTTCGTTCGGTCTCCGCTGGCTGGCATAAATTCTTCCCCCGTCGCTCGTTGCACTCGTCGTGCGTTTAATAACTCACCCCACCGTTGCCAATTGACCTATCATGATGTACCGGTGGATCGGATGGGAGGTTTTTGCATCGCTTTGCTTTCGTTTCCATAGCTATCCTTTTCCCTTGCGGTTGTGATGCATATGAATCGGTTTTTTTTCCTGCATCCGCATGCGCTTTGTATGTCACACACCGTCTATCTATCCGTCCTACGATAGCATTAATGCTGCGTAAAATGATTGATTGCAATGATAAATTAAACATCATCCCGGCGCACAGGACGAACCGTGCGAGATTGATAGAGTAGTCGAAGCACCGTAAGCAAATTGTTCATCCATCCGCCGGTGTCGCTCGTAATCCATCACCTCTTTGCTTCCACCAACATTTGAGACCCGGAGGCCGAGATACAGTTGTAGCAACGAAATCGCACCGGAAATCGAGAAGCGTCACTTGCGGCTAGACGCTGAACTAGACTAATGTGAACACGCGCGGTAGTGTGGCCGCTCGTTCAATAATCGATTGATGTTATAGGTTCAACCGTTTATCATGCGTTGTTTGCACCGGGTGAGGAGAGCGAAATGACTCGAAATCAGTGAACCGTTTCGCAACTACCGCGATCATAAGCTTGCTTGCTCGTATGTTCTGCTATTGATCTGCACTGTGATGAGGCTTTAATCTTATCGTTCATTATCCGCACACATTTAATAGATGAGCAATCTTAGCTAGGATAGGAATCGATATGTATACCTTGAATTAGTATCGAGCTTAGTAGTTTGTTTTACTCCTTGGCGTACTTTTATGTGAGATCCATTACCAAAGATAGCCAGCCAGGATTTCACATACGTTCTCGTATTTCTCAAATCGATATTGTTTAATATTTCCTTATTTGTTAGTTTTATCTTATTAATCTTATTACTTCTTAAGCATGAAAATAGATTGTTGCTTTCCTCTCTAATTCGAAGATTAAATCAAAAGGTACGTCAATGGTTGTCAAACGGTAGGGATAGTTCCTTGTCATAAAATCGTAGTAATAGCCAATTTTATATTATTATTTTTAAAAGAAAACCATATTCAATGGCAAATTCTAGACTTGACAATTTAGCATAGGCTATAACAATTTGGATTGCATTTTAATGAATTAATTTTATTTCATTAATTCACTTGGTAGTGTGGTAGCATAATCCCATTCGGGCTATCTTCCCTCAGCGAGGAGTGGTGGTAGAATCAGTCTAGGAAGCCGGTTAAACAGCAGGCATGACTTCGGTCCTTACGCCAAAGAGAAGAAGAAGGAGAATTGTTTTATCATTTGCCTGTGATTTAAAATAAAATTCATGTGGGTATTCACTTTTATTATGGTTGTTGAATAATATTTTCTACAAAGGATATTTAAAAAATAAAAAAAAACTTCGTTGTTATAATAATTTCACATTGATTTTCTCCATAATCAATAATCATTGTACCAAATGTAAAAACCATTGTAAATGATTATAAGTTCTTTGATATCAAGGCTACATATGCTACCTGTAAATAATATTTTTCTACAGGTAAAAGGTTTTAAAACTTTCAAATTAAAATTAGTGCGTTTAGTGCTTTTAAGGTACGACTCTTTATTCTAAACAATCGAAATTAATATTACATATTTAGCAAATCCTATAACTAATTCGATACGATCAAAGACCTCCGTGAAGCTCTGCTAGAGTCTATTTAACCCATTAATGGCACGTGTGAGAAAGAATGATACGCATCCCGCGACTAAACGACATCGCTCTGGTGGCCGCACACTTGACACAAATACTTCTGCGCAATCGGAACGGTATTCTGCTTCGTACAGGAATGCAGTAGGAGCTACCCTCGAGTCACCCGCATGCCAGACATTGCCAGGTGGTTCAGTCGCAATTTTTAACCACCATCGAAAACCCTCGACGCTCACTCACTGTTTCCTTTCATTTTACCGGTGTTACCCATGGCCTGTCGTCGGTACGAGACGGCCCTTTCCTCACACACAATGGCAATTATTTTTCCACCACCCCGAAGCACAGCGGAACTACCCGTGCGAACCGGGAAAATCACTCTCCCATAACGCGTATTGAGAATGCGTCGGGTTTCTCATTTACACTAAATCGCTCCGACAGCCGACGACTCCATGGCGATCGTTACGCTGCGGTCAATCATGATGTCTGGGGGAAAGATGATGCCGGTGATGGATGATGGATATCGCGTGGATTGTTCCTGGCAGTATAGGGCTATAATTTAGCATAGAAAATTTTATTTTTAACTACCAACTGCTGAAGGAGGAGGTGAAGGTCGTGGTCGGGAGTGAAAAGGCACGGCGATGTAATAAGAATTAATTTTCAAACGTGTCCGCTCAAGCAATGAACTGGGCCAACAAAAGCTCTAAATGATTTGCTAAAACAATATAAAGTTTTGGTTTCGATTGTTTTGATTACGGTGAGCGACCAATTATGAAACAATACCTTGGCAGGCATGCAAATTTCAGCTTATAAATGTTCGTACCTAGTTCTTACAACACATTACATTTGCATTTTTAATAGTGATCCGTACGCACGGCAATGGATGCTTTACTTTAATGTTCTCCTTTACCTTGTACTCCCCCGTGCCCCTTTACTCGTATCACCGTTCTTTTGCATATAATTATGTATAATGTCACATGGAAAATCGGTTGTAACAGGCACAAGCGTTGCAGCGGTTTTTGTGTAAACTCCAGCCGCATACAAACATACACGCAAAAACACGCGGAGCGCTTGTGCGAAGATATCAGCTAAGAGTATTTGGTGTCCGGTTGGCGATGGATTTCACCAGGCATGTTCGCTGGTGACTCGGCTTCAAGGTGACTCGGAGGAGAGCAGCAGCGATCAAAACGCGACTCCCCCTCGTCGCACACCCGGGGACTCCTCCGAGGAGGAGACGGTAGACGGCGTCAATGACACGGACGGCTAGGGATGGAAGTGAAAACAAAGGATGTATAATAAAAATTATAATTTTATTATATTCACCGCAACCTGCATCCGCTGGCGTGCAAACTGCACAACCTGTGCGCCTGTGGTTTGCCGCGGTGGGGAGGAATTACGGAGGGATTGTCCGTGGAAACCGGTGCGGTAGAAGTGGTCAAGGCTGATGATAGCAAATTTGAGCGGCATATGTCGTTGTACGCGTGCGAAAATGGGCGGCCAGGGTGCTCACAAACAAAATACACGGTCGACTGAGTGCTCCAGATCCGGACCGCCCGATTAACCACAACGGCGTAGTGGTAGGGTGAACTGCGAAGTGAACTGCCAATGGCCAACTGCAACTGTTGACGGATGGAGGGTTCTCGGCCTGTTCCTGCTAGGGCTAGATCGATTGTCGTCTACTCCGGAAGGTCACGTGACACTCTTGCGCTGCTGTTCTTTTACGTTCCCCATTGCCATCGGTGTGGCTAGTTATTATCGCAAAACGGGTGGAGCGGGGGTCTACCATTATTATCCCATCAACAGCTGCATGCTGGAAATATGGCGAGATAAAAAGTAGCCACCACCACGAGCTGACTGATGAAAGTAGTCTTTTTGCTTCTGTTTTAGTATAAAAACATCTTTTGTGCTGTTCTTGAGCTGTGACACAAGTCTTATTGTTGGGATTATATTGAAAATGTTCTTCTCATGATTAAATGAATAGGTGTACTATAGCTAAATATAGATATAAATTTAAGACCGTACATATATAATATAAAAACATCGGACTTTTTTAAATAAATGATAGAAATTCAATTATGGTAGTTTTTAAAATAAATCTAAAATTTTCTATACATGTTTTGTTGCGGTAAAACTTTTGCTACTATTATTGTGTTTTATGCTCTCTTTTAGCTACGAAGCATTTATAGCGATTACATGCTGAAATCATCGCATGATTAGGATGCATAAATCAGGCTGTGGGTTTTCTCTGCCAATCACCTGTCAGTCTCTCGCAACAAGGTAATATCCTGTCGTCAAATATCACAATCGCTTAAAACTTGTTACCAAAGCCTATTAAAGTCACAAATCGTTGCTTAACTCCATCCAGCAGACATGCGTCCTATCGAACTTGTATTATTAAGCGTGGTTGTGTTCTCCGTCCGAGCTGAGGTGCACCTATCCTCCCGAGAACGACTGTTAGTTGATTTTCTATCGCTAAAGTACTGCAAACATGGCATATTATTCGATTGCTTGTCCGAGCACACGACGATACACGATCGATCGAACATCCTGAAAGCCGCATATACCGCTACCACATCGATTCACTTCATCGATATCACCGAGACCATTCCTCGGCATAATGTAACCATCATATTCACGCCTCGCCAGTACGCAAAACTATGTGCCGTGCTCGATTTTACGTGCCCGGGGGCACCGAAACTTCTGGAGCAAGTAAGTAAGGAGTAAGGAGACAGGTGCCTATGACGCCTTTTTTAAATCACATTTGGACCCTATGATGATAGGTCTCAAATTATCGCTACATGAACAACACCGTCAGCTGGATGTTGCTATCGCGAAACGACACCGGCACGGAAGCTATGCAGCGTGCTCTGTGGAATATAAGCGGAATTCAAATGAACTCGGATCTGATTGCGGCCGTCGAAACAGCCGTGCAGGGAGAGTTTAATCTCTTTGATATCTATTCCAAAGGGCGTCACTTGTGCAAGGATATCTACCAGACGCTGTACGGCACGTGGACCAGCGGTGGAGGATTTCGTTTTACGGCCAACTACAGCGCTTATAAGATTCGGCAAAATTTCGCCAACCTTCAGCTTCGAGGTGTCACGGTGGTGAGTATTGACGGATAGAGTGGATCAGTTAATATGAAATCGTAAATAAGATAGAGTGGATCAGTTAATATGTTAATCGCAGTTAATATGAAGTGTCTGTGTTCATTGAGTTCGCTGAGTATTTTAATACATGATATAAAGCAGAACTAGCAACTTGAGAACAAGTTTGAATTGAACATGGTTTTAAACAATTTTTTTTGCGATTTATAGACTTTAGATAGTGCTTTCAAAGTCTTGAAAGTTACATAGAATGTTACAATAATTTTTTTTTTTCAAAATTAGTATTTCCTATAACAAAACCCATTTCAATGATGTTTGGCAGTTTATCATTTGATATTGTTATTTTTGTTTTGTTTCTAATTATCTTGCTTTTGACAGATCGATCGAGAAAACGTTACATCAGACATGGTCGATAAATTATTAAGTGAACCAGGACTGACAAAGGGGATAGTGGCGTTCGTTAAGTATCATTACGCGCTGCTAGTCGTCTTGCGTGATTTTCATAAGTTTACGTAAGTAAGCACCCACCATACGTTGGATTTGGGGTAATTCTTTCCCGCTTCTAACCCAGTGTAAAGTATCGCCCGACGCGCGGCTGGGCCGGTCGGTTACGTTCCGGATATCGGCTAGGATTGCTTGGAGTGGTACAGCGCCACGAAACCGACGTCGCTGCGACGGGCATCATCATGCGATTGAGCCGTCAACCGGAACTCGACTCGATCCACTACAGCTGGGCGTTTGAGTAAGCGGTGACGGTGGCCGACAAACGAGCCGTGGCAGCAGCTTGCTAACTACACCTTGCCCCTTGCAGAACTGGTTTCATTTACAAAATCACACCGGACATCGGTAGCAAATCGGAAGGAAACGGTTTCGTTGCTCCATTTTCGCCATCCGTTTGGGTTGCCTTTCTCCTATCGCTTCTACTATCGGTAGCCGTGCTGAAGCATCTGGCAAAACTTTCCGAGCGCTATATGCAGCGCCGCCGCACGGAACGAACGCTAGCGACGATGGCGTACGTGCTGGACGTGATATCATGCGTCGCCCAGCAAGGTGTCCCGTACGTGTCGCGTCTAGTGCCTGCGCGAGTCGCGGTGATGGTGCTGCTGGTCGCTAATTTGGTGCTGTATAACTACTACACCTCCACGGTCGTCAGTGGGTTGCTCAGTTCGAAGATGATCGGTCCGGAAAGCATCCCGGCGGTGATCGACAGCCCGCTGAAGCTGTCCCTCACTGACACGGGCTATCATCGCATACTGCTCCGGGTGATCATTTCGCTCCTATAGATCCGTACCGCGTCGATCGATCTCGTGGCGCGTTTCTCAACGCTCCGGCTAATGATTTTCATTTCATCTGCACAGGAACAAACGCTACCGTACAGCACGCGCATGCACGATCGGAAAACCTTGCCGCCCCGATCGCCCGATGATCTGCCACTGTTTACGGACGTGGAGCATGCGGTACCGTACCTTCGGCGCGGTGGACACGTGTTGCACTGTGAGCTGACGGAGGTTTATCCCGCGATCGCCAATCAGTTCACCGCCAACGAGATATGCGAGCTGAGAACGGTACCAATCGTTTCGCTGATAAGTATGATGTTTTTTTTTTTGTAAGAAGCGCTCTTGAACGGTGTTTTGCGTGAACAGGTTGAAGGACTGTACAAGTACGACGTTCGCGTGATGGCATTCGTCCTGCCGAAACACAGCATGTACAGTGAGCTGTTTAAGATCACGTAAGTTGTGTCGGTTTTGTCGCCGGTAACTTCAAACCCAACTTCGCCTAACCCTTCTTGAACCGATGCAGACTGATGCGCGCACAGGAAACGGGCATCGTAAAGCGGATTTATAGGATCCACAAAATAACCAAGCCAATCTGCCAAGGAAGTGCAACCGTCTACTCGGTGGAACTGACGGAGGTTTCGCTGGCGTTTATTATATTGGGAGGTTGTAAAAGATGCCAAAATGTGCCGTTCTTTGCGGACGGCTGTCAAAGCTGTCGGGCTCCGGCCCGGCTAATGCTAATGGTGTGGGATTTGTGACCCGGATTTTTTTTTCTATTCCAATTCGCCCGTTCTGCAGCTGGAATCGCACTATCGGGGTTAATTTATCTGGTGGAAAAACGGGAAAGCATACGGCGGCGGCGCGCAACCGGCGGTCTACAGGGGCCCGACCCGTTACCGCAGTCGTACGTGCCGTAGTAACATTGCGTACTGTGTCTGTGTTTGTGTGTTTTAAGGAGGGCGAAGCAAAAAAAAAAGGAAAAGTTTTCTGCACAGGTATGCTTGAACATAGTTTTGACAAAAGGCTATTAGCCGAAATTCGCTTAAATATTAACACTTGAATGGCTATTTCATTCTTTGATTGACAAATAGAACACATAATGAGGCATGCATATTTTAGAGAAAAGAGGAGAGAAAAACGACCATCTTTTACGAATTTCGTTTCAGTTGTAGTGTTTCTTGTTAGCCAGTTAGTTGTCACCATGGTTCAATCACTTGCATTGCTGCTGTTATGCAGTTTTTTAATAATGAACACTACATCTATTAATGTGCGTTTGTTAAAAGATGTTTTAAAATACAAGAACCCCAAACGAGCGTTAATAATGGGATGTGATGCAGGTATGATCAATTTACATTATATGTGTAAAAATAAGAAAATCTAAATTTAATATGACACATGGTCTTTTATTTTCAGTTCTTTCGTCTCTGGCAAGGGAATTAATGCATGATGAGTTGTATGTGCAATCATTACAATGCGTTTCGAATCAATCAATCTGTGCGTCGCATTCCGTGGAATCATTTTTAGACGAAAAAACTGCTGTAATAGCTGACATAAGCTGTCTTGCAATTCGAAAATTTCTAGAGAAGGTAAACAATCGAATGGAAAAGCAAATTTAGTTAGTAACGATTAAAATACGAAAACAGGACACTTCCGTCGAGAGATTTGGTGGCTCTTATACTTGGATAATATTTTCCAACGAATACCAGACCCGAGAACTTCTGCCGGAGATTAAACGAATCATTTGCCTGAGACTGGATTCCGATGTTTGGTGGATACGGAGGGCTGCGGATGAATCGTTGTATCATCTGATAGATCTGCACGCGATAGGTGACAAACACTGTGAAATGCTTCGCTCAACAAACGTAGGCCATTGGCGGGAAAAGACGGGGCTTCACATTATAGCTGGCTTGGACACGGTAAAAAGTAGGATGAATTTTCATCAGCTTGTTCTTCACGGTTTATTGGCGGTACGTTAAAAATACTTACAATGATTATGGTATGTTATGATAAGACTTCAATTAAATTACAGCAACCTAC
The DNA here is from genome assembly GCA_000956275.1 of Anopheles koliensis. Classification (NCBI taxonomy): domain Eukaryota; kingdom Metazoa; phylum Arthropoda; class Insecta; order Diptera; family Culicidae; genus Anopheles; species Anopheles koliensis. Next base: position 9,338 of record JXXB01011101.1, read on the forward strand.
ATCTCCTCGTTGGAATTCGCTTCCAGGACACGAACAATTTCATCGTGGTTTGTTGCTGTTTTTGCAGCAAGTTCATAACTTCACGTAAGTTTGTTAGCACCAAAAACAAAAGTTATCAAAGCGTGGGATAAATATCATGTCTTCATTTATTTTAGTGTTGAACATGAACAGAGAGAAGGAAATCTAATGCGCTTCATCCCTGATTTCGATGTTATCGGCTCAGGTGTCTTTCAGAGTTTACACATGAAACCCCTGAATGCTCGAATTTTAATACAATGCTGGAACTACCGGTAGCGGTTTGGAAGGACTATTTAAGCGTTTATATTTTCTTGTCAAACTCTCTCAATTACTGATTTACAGAGTGGGATTCATATTCCGCATGTCACCGGAGCTTAACGGGGCGACCCAAGACTGGAACTACCTAAAACCATTCACCACCACAACCTGGTACGCCACTGCGTTAATTTGTTTATTGGTGTTGGTAGCATTGCAAGGAATGAATTTGCTGCATCGAGAACAATCATCACTTGCTCCTAACCACTACCTGATCGACATGATAGGTCTGATCGCCCAACAGGGCACAACGCAAACGGCGGTGAATGTTTCCTTACGGCTGCTACTGTACGCAGTGTTGATGATGAATTTTCTTTTATACAACTATTACACGGCATCAATCGTTGGGGAACTGCTGAGCGGTAGCAATCGTGGTCCAAGTACGATCGAACAGTTGGCAAAATCATCACTGGCGATGGTTTTTAATAACGATTCATACAACCACGCTCTTACAGCGGTAATAAATTGGGTAGCATCATTTTGTCCGACTATGAACGACTCACTGTGCATTTCTCTTTACCAACAGGATAACGCTTCGCTTGCAAAGCTACAAAAGCTGTATCCGGGACAGGTACGCTCCTTTTCGTCCCCACCAGTTTTTTGAATGAGAAGAAAATAGGTCAATCATACCTCTTTCTTGCATCAACACTTCTCGATCACGATCAGGTGTTTGCTACTGCAGCCAACGATGCTACGACCTTTGCTCCAATCTACGCAGATGTGGATACAGCTGTTCGGCTTCTGAAGCAGGGTGGTTTCGCTTTCCACTGCGAGCTGACCGAAGCCTTCCGGGCGATAGCAAACCACTTCGATGCGGACGAAATTTGCGAATTGTGCACGGTAAATTTGAGTCCCGATTCATCGTATCGTATTACCTGCAGCGATCGGTTCGTTCCGAAGCGATTGATCCATCCTGTTTGTCTTCGGTACGACCCGGTTTTGTAAGTATCATTCATATTCATTTGTTGCCGCCCTTGTTGTGTTTTTCATTGCATTCTACAACGCCAAATTCGGGCTGATCGTCGTCTGGACATTGCCAAGATGGACGGGCTGTACAGCGAGCTAAGATTGATGAGTTTCGTATTACCAAAAGGAAGCATGTATGCAGAGCAGTTTAAAATAACGTGAGAAATTGGGGACCCACTCACTGTCCAGGGGTGCCAAAAACACTGTCACCGGTAAACATAGTTTAAAGATTTACTTTGTTGTTTCTTTGTTTTGATTTTCCACAGGCTAACCAAAGCCACCGAGCTGGGTTTAGTGAGACGGCTTTTGAAGACGTACTGGAACGGCATGCCCGAGTGTCAGGCGGGTCCATCGATGCATCCCGTAGTGTTGTCGGGAGCATCGGCTCCTTTCGTTATACTGGCTGGTAAAGGCTGAGCTATGTGCCGAAATGAAATGAGATAGTAATTGTCGTATTGCAACTTACACTTTACAGGAGGATTTGTTGGGTCGTTCACTATACTCGTTATTGAAAAGATCGTTTTCGCTGGGCAAACGATACGCAAAAAGTTAGCTAGTAGCAACTATTAGAAAAGTATCAAATTGTTTCATAGTTCTAATGGCAAAAACTCTAGTAGCACAATTTATCCACAGCGTAGCTGTAACATTATGATGGTGGAATGTTTAATGCACTACATTGAGCTCCTCAGCTGATGCGTAATCGTGAGCCAAACAGGCCACAGAAACCAGTTGCTAGAAGGCTTCAATATCTGCCTGCAGCACGTTTAAAACTAGTTCAGAGCTAGGCGTCGTAAAAATTCGCTCCTTAGCTCGCTCGCGAACGTTCTGATTGTGCTGCGTGATCTCGAAAGCCGTGCGACGTGTGCATTTGGACGAGACCGATCATCACCTACTCACCGGTCATCGATTGCTATACCATTGGACAAAGTGCATCAAACGGCGATGGCATCCGTTCGAGGCTAATTTCCTCGCATTTCTTTTTTTTTGCGACACCAGCAGCAGCACCAACAACACACTGAGGACAATAAAATCCGTCAGCTAACGGTGCCGCTGGGCATCTGGTAGTCGTCATCACTCGCATCAGTAATGGTCTCGAGAGATCATCCCTTGCGAGTCTTGACTGCCACGCATTGTTATCGTAGCATGAGAAAAAGTGAGAACTTAAAATACAGATATGCATAAACTACTACGTTTACTGTTGGTTTTTACTAGCATTTACACTCCACGCTTCTTCACCAATGTGTGCCAACTAGTTCCTTCGATCTTCAGTTCTTACGACGCCGCTGTAGAATGTGTTAATCGACTTTCGCAGGTCTTTCGCGCATAGAAACGCGAAGTAAATTATTTGACTGGTGCGGTCGTTCAATAAAGATCGTGTGCAATGTGCAAGCAGGGGGTAGCCACGCAGTTAACCACCCGGGACCATTCTAAGCTCGGTCAATCAAAACACTTTCCACCGACCACCGCTTCTGGTATGGTAATAGTCTTGTTGACCTGCGTGCGCAAGGTTTGTGATCGGGACATGCGGGCGCGGCCACAATGGGTCCACGCGTCTGCCTAGCCCACAGCCCCACCCCACGTCACGACCAACACCTCCCGTCCCCGTCAACCCGTTCCGCGGTGCGTGTTGTCTCATTAAAAATGCAATAATGCGTTGATGAGCAAAGTGCAGAAATGTTGACCAGGCATGGCTTATAATTAGTCCAAGGAACACACCGCGGTCCGTGGCCGGCAGCCTACGGAAGCTAGGTTGAACTAGACCCGACTCGCTTCGCGTCCCGACCATTTGCCCACGTGATCGTCGTGACCGCGCACAAGGCATGGTCCGTAGCCCATTTCTGCCACCATATGTGCCATCTTCAATGCACCTTCAGCGGAGGCATCTGCACGCAGGCCGCCTTCTCCCGGTCGATCGGTTGTAAAACTGAAGCTTAAAGCGCTGTAAAACGAAGCGAGGATCGTGACGCAACGCGCTGTCCGGCCAGGGTCCCTCACTATCGATCAAAACCTATAATGTGTGGAGGACAGTAATAATATAATTGTAATAATCAACCGTAATAAACGGACCGAAGTAAGTAAAACATAATAATAAAGCGAAGAATTTAAGATCGGCTGCGCTATCGGGAAGTCGACTTCAATTTTCACCGCACTCTTTTGCGCCGGCAGCCTGGCAGAGTAGATGTGTTCTACGACTCCATTTACGCCCCCATCTGTGCCAGTTGGGATAGGATAAAGGCATCATTTGGAGATGCAAAAACGGTGAGCTAGTAATGTTCATCAGAAATTTCAACATCCAGTTTATGAATCATTGCTGAAACCGTCGAACGGCTGTTACTGACCTGAAGCGTAAAATATAATCAAATGCACGAATGATTCATTTATCTAGTTTTTTTTCTCAAGTTACTCGATGGTAAGTGTTTTTGATGAAAATGCAAACTAATTTGAAATTTGGAAGGCAAATGATAGGTGTCAAACTATCTTAAAAATAATTTTAATGAAATCATTTAGAAAACAGTTTCAATTTATAGGAATTTGGAGCAAGCTTTCTATACCCATACTCCACTGAAAGATTAGAAAATCTACATTTTTGAGATGTCCTAAGCTAGTACAGCAGATTTTGCAAATGATTATGAAACATATAGGAAATCTTCCACTGCTTATTATGAATAATTTTATGCCTTTGTAAAACTTACGCTTGGATGTTTCAGATACATGTTCATGATTTTCTTTGAATAATAGGATTATGGTATTTGAACCAGGTTAAAAAAAATAAGCTACCACGTTGGATGTCACGGCGATGTCCGTCAGAGTCACTCAGTGCTCAGGAGTAGTAAGAAATTTTTTTCGATAAATATTTGCTCGTTACGTTGTGGAATTGTATATTTTGATCGAACGTGGGTTTAGAGTTTTATAAACCATAAGGAACATGGGAATATTTTGAAATTCTCAAAAATTATATTGTTACATAATTTGTAAAAGTTTAGCAGCCCTGGACCAGGCATCGTAATGTTATTGTTGTCAATTTGTGCCGGCGGGAGTTTGTTTTGATTGTAAAGATATGCTATAAAGTGATTCCGAAATGTTGCTAAATGCTAATTTATTAAAACAAGGATTGCAAACATGGAGAACAATCTGGTGCAGAACGTTTTTTGGACGAAGAAAAAGGTGAACCGAACAAAAAAGCAAAGTATGATGCATTTAACCACTGTGTAGCTTTCTCACAGGTATGATCTTGGTACATGTAATCTTATCACCGAACCCGGAAACGTATCTTCGGAAAGGCTGGTGCCGGAACATATCGCTAAACCTTCGTATTATTTCGTCCGAAATTCACCTAGCAATGGTGAGGGTGAATCTGAAATCAAGACACGCGAACAGATAAATAGTATGCGCGAAAGCTGCAAACTTGCTGCTGACATACTAAATCGAGCATGCTCTTTTGCAAAGGTAAGCAATGATCAGAGGATTCAAAATTGTTTCCTAATTGATCCGTATCGATTTGCAGGCTGGCGTTACCACCGATGACATTGATGGCCTTGTACACGAAGAAACAATTAAAGCGAACGCCTATCCTTCTCCTTTGCGCTATTTGGGGTTTCCTAAATCTGTTTGCACGTCGGTTAATAACGTAGCATGCCATGGAATTCCGGATGATCGTAAATTACTCGATGGAGATATTATAAACATAGACATCACGGTCTTTTTTAATGGATTACACGGAGACTGCTCGAAGACTGTGTTGATTGGCAATGTAGACGATAGGGGAAGATATCTCGTAGAAAGCACGGAGCAGTGCTTAAACGAGGCAATCCTGTGTTGTGGTCCCGGACAACCACTCTGCGTGATCGGCAAATCGATTGATAAATATGCAAAACGCAAGAAACTGACTGTGATGCCGGCTTTTGCTGGTCATGGGATAGGGAGCTATTTTCATGGACCGCCTAATATTCTTCATTTCGGTAAGATGGTAATACACGTGGGCTGGACATTTGATTGATTTATAGGAAACCTTTCTTTTTCAGATAATGATTTTCCTGGTGTAATGTTACCCGGAATGACGTTCACTATTGAACCTGTTCTTACATTGGGGACTTGTGAGGCTGAAATTCTTGAAGATGCTTGGACGGCTGTGTCCTTGGATAATGCTCGCAGCGCCCAGTTTGAGCATACCGTTCTCATAACAGATGATGGTTGCGAAGTGTTGACTGTAGCAAGCTAATCCACACAAGCCAATAAACTAGTGTCATACCATAAAAGTGATTAAAATCACTCCTGGAGTTGTAGTACGAATTTTTGGCAAAAAATTTAATGTGTATTTATTGTGCAGTATATACGTTTTAAACTGTGTTCAGTATCTATGTGCTCTTCAAATTTTCACAATTCCTATCTAATCATTGGTGACCTTTAATTATACACGTGTGGTGTTGCTAACAAAAGCGATAGTCCATATGAATTTGATAAGAGTCGTGAATTTGTTAGAAAAATGTTAGGATCTAAATGTTTGATTTAACCATTTAACCAGAGTTTATTACAAATGACAACTGATCGGATAATAGATATAGGATAACATAGTTGCAGTTGTTTTAACACTATGTTCAAATAAAAAAAATTTAAACTGCACTAATTCCCATGCTCTGGTAAAGTGTTTTGTTATTCAAACGTAGGCGGTATATAAAACGTAGGCGGTATGTAAAAATAAGAGCTGATTAGTTTTGTACTTTAGGTCTGCGGTAGTTATGTATGTTCCATGTGTTCTATGTGCTTCGTGATGCTCATGATACATTGGCCATTCAAAATATATCAATAATGAGTTCATCATTCCATTGAACGAAAATTTAAATTTTTTATCATACTGAGTTTTTTCTTAATTAGTTGATTTAGTTTTTGTGTAAAAATTCGAAATAAATTTAGCATATTTTTTGGAAAATGAGTTGGAATTAATTTAATGTCAGCAACCATGACCTACGCAGCCCACAGTGCGTTTCGAACGTAAACAAAATTTGGCGTTTGACGTTTTGCTTTTCTGCGCGGAACAAAAAAAACAATCTCAAAATAAGCGCCCGCTTTTCCGGCCGAGCGATAGTGTATCAGAAAAATTTTCGTATTTATCTCGGTGGTAGTCGATTGAAGAATGTTCAAAAACACTTTTCAGTCGGGCTTCTTGTCTATACTGTACAGTATAGGCAGTAAACCTCTACAAATTTGGGACAAAAAGGTTCGCAATGGACACATCAAGCGCATCACCGATCAGGATATTCAATCGTTGGTCCTGGAAATCATCGGCACTAATGTGAGCACAACGTATATCACCTGCCCGGCCGATCCGAAAAAAACCCTCGGCATCAAACTGCCATTTCTGGTGATGATCATAAAGAATTTGAAAAAGTACTTCACCTTCGAGGTTCAGGTGAGTAAATTCCGGGTTTATGCCTAGTGAAGATGCCGGTAGCCTGTACTGTTATCATCGTGTTTGGTTTGGACTATGCGTTTGTTTTTTCTTTTGAATGAAAATTTTGCGTTTTCATTAGTTCAATGCCTTTTTTCATTGTCATAATGCGTCCCACACTCCCGATCATGTGAAAGTTCAATGATTCCAACATAACAACGGACAGGACATGAAAATCTCTGTCGGAAACGGGGAAAAGTGTCGTGACCGTTGTCAAAACAAACCAATCACTTGTCTGCACTGAAGTGATACAAAGGGAGTGTGTGTGCGGATAGTTATTGCTTTATGGTAGTTTATTTGTTCGAAACGAAATGTGAATTTAAAGTGATTTTTATTTGTCAGGTAATTTGATTTAACGAATTGAAAAAGGCAAAGCAAAGCAAAGGCTTAAACTATAAAATTTTAAGTTTTTTTCCCGGAATTAGGAAAATAAACCAAATCCTTGGCCTAAAACCGTGTGAATTACTAACGGAAATCGGGCATAAAAAATCGATGTTTGTAAAACGTTGCCTAGGGTAATCAACGAAGCAGTCGAAGTTTTTTTTTCACTAAAGACAAACATTGCCCCCTTTCTGTCTATTGCGGTTTATTGGCAGGCTTCAGTAGAACAGTCTGCGAGTCATAGAAGTACTCGTGTTTGGTAGGTCACTGCCTTTCTTGAGCTGAGCATGTTCTAATTCGTTCGTACTTTCACTAAATGAATTAATTAAAATTCGCTTTCCGCTTGACCGCATAACATAAATTCTACCGCAACTATTAAAACGTATGCTTGTATATGGATTTTTCAAAAGGCTTTTGTTTTTTTTCTCTCTGTTTCGTACAGGTATTGGACGATAAAAATGTTCGTAGACGATTTCGTGCCAGTAACTACCAGTCGACGACACGCGTTAAACCATTCATCTGCACGATGCCGATGAGGCTCGACGAGGGCTGGAATCAGATCCAGTTCAATCTTTCGGATTTCACCCGGCGGGCATACGGTACGAACTACGTGGAAACATTGCGTGTACAAATACATGCCAACTGTCGAATACGTCGCGTGTACTTCTCCGATCGACTCTACTCTGAGGATGAACTCCCTGCCGAGTTCAAACTGTTCCTGCCAATCCAAAAGCCCCAGTCGAAGGCAATTGCTCAGCAAGCTTGCTAACTAAACATGATGAACGCTGCTTTTTTACACCTAAGATATGAGTGTGAATGTGTGTGCTTAGATAGTAAGCGAATGCGATAAATACTGCACAACAACACGTCAGCTGGTGGTTGCTCAATTAAGCGTTTGGTAGGACTGTTCTGCAACATGACGTTGAGACAAACCGGATACACATAAATTTGACGAACAGAGAACTGAAAACGATTTAAAAGTGTCCTTAAACAATAGCAATGCAGAACATGTGAGGCATGTGAGTCTAGGAATTTTTACTATTTATGTGGATTTTTCATAACTTCATTTCTCTGACATTCTGGTTGTAAATATGATTTACTTTCTTTCTGGAGGATTTCACATTGAAGGAGTTAGGTTTAGTTTGCGTTATTGATCACACAAGATAATACTGGATCTAACCTAGATACACGTTCTTATGCGCCATGTTCTATTGTGTTGCGCTTTCCAGTAAAGCTAAGCGATTTTTTTTTTCTAAATTAGGCGCAACAATTCTTTTTTAATGGACGTTATGAACTACTTGCTCGTCATTCTGCAAACACACAAATATTTTTATGATTTTTTTTCTGTTAACAATCAATAGACTCATCAGTACAGCTCAGTAAAGCCTCTTTCTATCTTTTCTCGATTAATGTAACAACATTCTCAGTCATGTCCGATTTTTACAATTACAACCTACAATTCATTCTTAGGTAGAGGACGATATTACAGGTGGATATTTTGTAATGGCTCTGAATTGTCCTACCGCATTAAGACTGATGCTACTACCACAGCACAAGCTCTGTTCCATTTCAGATTTGGGTACTTCTTGCTAACATTATTTTCCAGTAGCTTCTTTATTGGGGTTATTTATCTTCTTCGATTATTGTGTTTTCTAAAATTCGTAGAAGACATGATAATACTTTTACCATTTTTTCTATCATTCATAACGCTATTAATGTTTAGCTAGCATTTAGATGCTACCTTTTTTGGATATTAAAATAAAAACACAACTAACTTCATGTAACTTTTTTAACAATGGCATTTGAGTGGATTACGTAAGGGAATCGTCGAAAATTTCATACTATAAAGCAAAACATTATCTGTATTGTTTGTATAAATCTGAGCACCTATCGTACGGTCGTCATTGCTACTGGTTTGGTATAAACAGTTCAATGTGTAGATTTAGTTAATTTTCATACAACGAAAGAAAAAAAAACTGCCATGTGTTCTTACCATATAAACCAAATAAATACAATATTGCGCAATGAAAACATTTAATGAATTGTATGCATAATTTTTGGTAACCTCATTCAATTAGCTGAATCAGTTGTATTCAACAGCACGCTTGTGTAACAAGCATTTAAGTACACCATTGCATTCACACTATCTGCTTCAACCCGCAGGTATCACGAATGCATAGAGCATCGGAAATCCAGACAGACCGTTCAAAACCTTCCCAATCAGATTTGGAGCGTATCACTGTGGTGAAAAGGGTTTCGGAGTAAAAACCGATGAAGCGCGGAAAATAGCATAATTTATCGCCCTCATTAACGGGTGAGTGGGGTGGTAATCCGTTTGGCATGATTTGGATTATTAATGCGGATTGATCAGCTTGATCTTTGCTTTGTTTAGCTGCCTGGGCGCTTCCTTTGCGCGCATACATTCTTGAATGCGGACAGTGCGTTTGTTGTTCTAGAGCCGCGCGGTGTTAGTGGCCCTTCACGATCGTTCATCGTTTGTTCCCACCCCATTTCGTTCATTACAGGTGTGAGCGATTAACCGTTTCACATCAGTTTTGGTGCAGTTGGTTCGTTGCGCGTCGAACAGGTGTATTAAGATTTACGGAGCAATGTGGCGCGAAACCCCAAGCAGCATCAGGAATGTCTGAACGGCGTACCAACTCGTGAGAAGGCGCAAAAGAGAGAGAGTGTGTAAGATTACGCGAAATCTGGTTGCTGCGGTGCGTTAGCATAATTTGGCGAGAATTTCGACCGAGTGCCGGTTGACCTGATTAGCCCGCGGCGGTTAGGGGAATTGTACTCGATCGTACTGGTAGTTTTCACTTAGTAAAAATTTAGTCATGGGTAAGCACAGTGTGTACAGGAAATTTTACTTTCAATCAT